>JAMZAV010001031.1:0-207353 GCA_024449915.1 Sweltsa coloradensis
TACCGGAAAAGGTACCGACAAAATTGCGTGGGTCAGGGATTGAGTCGAGAGGAATAACGTACTGCAATACCGACCTCACTTGAAGGTGATTTAGTGCAAGGAACCTCCGCTAGGTGGCGACACAGCCGCGCGCAACGCTGCTACCTAGTAGTGATAGTTCGTACTTCCAGCGCATTGCTCCGTCAATAAAGCAGCAGGGCAGTCTCGTGCTTGGCCTATAGACCTCGCACGGCGCGAAAATGTTCGGACTTCTTTGTAGTTTGGATTTTCAATCATAAGTAGACTATGCGGTGTACTTGCTCTAATTTATTAATTTCGGTTAATGTATGTGTATAATTTTCCTTATTAAAATTCCGTACAACCTCATTTCCTGAGGAAAAGGAAGCTAAATGCTTCAATCTAAATAATTAATTCGTTTGAACGTTTCGCTTACGTGCCCACTCTAATATCATATGAATTATTCACAATTTCACATACTTGCGCTACAAATCACAACACATATCACAAGTTTTCTTTTCAACATTCCTGTGGATGCGTTTTACTTTTAGAAGAACCTATCGTGATGACAATAATATGGCATTTATTGTCACTCTTAGCGCAATAACAAATATTTGATTGGTTATTGTGCTTACATTTTAAGATAATTATCAGTTACCACAAATGTGTAGCTAAATTTGCACCCTTTTTTATGTTTATTTGTTTCTCAGCGTAATCAGAACCTGGACTTATTATTGTAAGTCCAAGCTCAGAGGCCGTATTCGTACATAGTTTATACTATTATTTATTAAGTTATTGTTATCATAATTAATATTTTCAGCTCTATACATCATTTTTTGTTCATATAAAGAGACTGTCCTTACTAGGGCTCGAACCCACCAAACACACTTAGTATTTATTATTAATGCAACAATCAAAATGTTACTTCTTCGTTTACACAAGTCTTGAATGAGTTTTTAAATACCCGGCTGAAAAATGAACACTGCTACCACTAGACACCCAACGCTGCTACATTACTAAGCAGTCATCTCTTCGTCTACGTGATTCAAATTGGCAACAATACCAACTACCAATAGATGTGACGGTATCCTGATTAAAGGTTTTTTGTGTTCCAGTTAGAATACTACCAAAACATTTCGAGGCAGTTATTTATTATTTTATTAATTGCATAGAGTATGATCTTTCGCTTTTCCATTGTACTGTGGTATCGGCTTTGACTTTGTGTTCTGCTTTCATTAAGATGCAACAATTAATTATTTTTTGTTATGGAATATCACTGGAAATAATTACATAAGATTATTTGAAGAGTTTTTGTTGGTGTGAACTATTTGTAAATGTATAATTTCGTAGTAGTTACAACGGGTTATTCGTTGTACACTAATTACCCACAAAAAGTACAAAAAAAAAAGTATCTCTGAAATGTACCGGCAGGGAGGAAGTCTCCTCAGCGGGGAGGATGAGGATCTCACGTTGCCGTTACAGTTAAAACTTATACATAATCATCCAGGAAGGAGCGTAGTAAATCAAGCTGTGCCTGCGCTGTGGCGCACAAAGACTTGCATGAGTGTTGATTTTGATGGGAGAACCCGTGGTGTGTAGACTTGCACTGTGGCGAATCAACAGTTTTCGTGATATGCTATTTTACTTGGAGAGTAACGTGTTTGATATTGAAACTTCAATCATGCATTTCGACAAGAATGCCCATTGTAGGGTACACATTAGTATGTAATACACATCAGCAGTAGCTTGACTTACGGGTGCAAACCACGGTCCCATAATATGACATCTGGGAGCTAGATCCAAAGTCAATCCTTGCGTTCCTCAAGCAAATTCTTGTTCGCTCGGTCGACAAACACCACAGTTGTTTTACATTTTTTCTAGTTGTTACAGAAGTGTAAATTATAGAGGTCTCTACAGTAACACCATGAAATTATTTTTAAATAATTTGAAAAAATTAAATCAATTTTCAGTTTTTTTTCATCCAAAATTGACCATATTCATGGATTGATCAAAATATTGAAAATCTACGACTGTAGGGCTGTCTATGTATGCTTTGTTGACAACTACATAAAGTTTCATATAATATGTTGAATTTACCCTGGCCTGCCAAAATGTGTCCTATTCCCTCTTATAGTTACCTACATATTCATATCATAAAATATAATTTGTTTATCTTGTTGGTAGCTGAATTAAAAAAACGTTGTTTCTGTACGATTGATGGGTTTCTACGGTAAAAAATGTTAAACCCGTGTGTGTATTATTTCAATTGTTTCATGTATTAAGTTCAAAGGTCATTATAAAAATATGTATTTTTTTTTCGCAAAGAAAAAAATGTAGAAAGCTCGTTGAGAAATAATATCAAGAGACTCTTTACAAAAAGTCGTGAGACTTGATGGAATTTTTGATGTTGCGGTCGTAGGGCCCCTAGGGCTGAGTTTGGCTCCGAAGTGAAGTGCGTAGGCAGAAGTCTGGAGAAATCATTCTAATGTGCTCGCAGTCGTTGCCTGGGGTGAGGGAAGGCGAACTCAACTCCGATTAATAATAGACGCGGCAATTATCTCCAGCCTCTCATATAAGCTACACACTCCGGTAGTTATTCTTTAATTAATGAAGACTTTCCTTCGCTTTCTCGTGCGCGCTCCTAAATTATTCCGCCGGGTTCACTTTCAGTGGGCTTGATGGATGATACCGAGTGATATCTGCACTAGAATCGCGGTAGAATCTGCTAAACGCCGGTGAAACAAGTGCACTAGGTCACGAAATACGAGGGGGCGTTAGAATCGATTCTATACGTGTTTCGAGAAACTGTGAGGAATGTGTTGCATGTGTTCTATTTTATGAGGATGATCTAGTTTCTCATTTCCAAATCCTCCAAACTTCTGGGCAAACGTTTGTGTACAAAGTTAGAGTCGCGCTTCCGGCAGAGGATTTAAACTTATGATAAGACCTAAACTAAAACCATCAATTCTTGGGTTAAATATGTGAACGGTGACTTCGTAGCCGTTCTAGCAACGAAGCACATAATAAATTCTATGGTTGTTCCGAATTGGCCTGGTTGATTCTTGCGTCGCCCGCGGGTGGATGGTCCCCGAGTCGATCTCTGGTTGGTCATTGTTCGATCGTCGATGGCGTCTGTACTTTTCAAACTCCTCCACTGGAATCACGTGACTGAGTGGGTATTTCATTAATTTGCTCTTGATCTTGAATATTTAGGCTATTTAGGCTACCTCGCGACGTAAATATGTTTTCTGGGTAAGCAATCCAAGATTTGTCATCAAAATGCTTTTCCTCTCGTCCATCTTGTGTGAGTTTGAATTACCTTCATTATTAATCGTTTCATATTGTTCCGCATGAACAGTGATGAGAAATTGTTCTGCACCATTGCAAAGCTGTTATACAATTGATTTAAATACAATTTAATTAATAGAAGTGTTGGCTTTTTCAACGTGGTCGGTTAAAAACTTACTACGAGTTGTACTAAGTAATATTTGTTTTGTGTTTCAAAATGAAAAGTGGTTTGACCTATTTGTTTCAAAATTGATATTTGTTTTGTAAAATAAGGTAACAAAGTGTGTTTGCGTTTTATCATCAACATTACATTGGAAATATATTAACTGAAGGTTTATACTTTCTTAAAGTTATTGTAATTTAACAGAGAGTTCAAGTGTAAGACTAAGAGCTGTCTAATTTTCACTTGCTATAATATATTTTACGACTAATTAAATTAACCACATTCTACTTTCAGATGCTATTGTTTGCAAATTGCGGTCGTTACTACAGACGTTAGTTCACAATTTAAATTCCAACCGGTATTTAGCTTTGAATTATAAAGGGTCAATGCCAGCACAATACGAATGTTTACAACACTGAACCACAGGCTACTAGGTAATGTGTATGCTAACACGCGTCAGCATTTTATTACAAGTACAACACATAAACATGTCAATAACATTGGGAATGCGAGCTCTCGTAGCGAAAGTGATACCATTTCAATCGCACCTGTTGATTTGGAGGCAAGTGTTTTCTCTTCTCTATGCGTACGTTAACGTTACGCATATCAATCGTACCAGTCCATCATTCGTTATTGTATAAACAAAAGAAAGTAAAGCGATACCCTATCTGATTCAAGCGCTTTCGATTACGAATCAATGCAAATGTTACGATTATTTACTTTCTCGGTGGCTGTGTTTGCTTTGGGTGTGTGGTAATAACTCTATCAGCTCTAGAGTTATTTTAAGCTCAGTGAGCAATAAGTAATGCACAAGTTGTTAAGAGTCAGCATGGAAACTTTGTTTTTAAACACTGCAGCTGCGGACATGCCACGTACGTTGAATCGTAATTGAAACCGCTGATTATTGTAATTGTACGCGCATGTACGAGTGATAAGATAGATTAAACAAACTGCAATGTACCAAATAATTGCACAATATGATTTGCGAATTGAATTGCAATGTTATTCTCGTATGTAGTCTGGAGGATCATGTTATCATAGGTAATTTTGTCTTGAACGGGTTTCCCCTGAAATGACTGCTCACAAGCCAATCCCCAAGAAGGCAGGAAAATCCTCACTTTTGCAAATGCCATTGAAGCATATTATCTACGATCTTGTTGTAAGTAGTTATATGTGACATTATTGTGTTGCACCAATGACGGTGAAGTATGCGACATTCGTTACTGTGGAAATACCCTTTCACCGCATCGACAGGTTGTGCTTCAATCCTCCTTCGCTCTCAAATTATATTGCCACTGCATTCCGCAAAAATAATATTTCACACGTTCAAAATTATGAGCTGGTCCTATTTTGCATAGAAGTTTTGCCATGAGTTTCTCAACAATGTGCATAATTATTCAGTAAGAAACTTAACAATAAAATTTGTACATGCGCTTGACTCAAAATGTTCTTGTCGCCATCCAGACTCATGATGCTGATAGAGACTCTCAATTAACGTCGTCGTCTCAACTGTGACTTAAACATAATTTGTATACTGTGTTCATATTAGAGTAGAAGTCTTTGCCCTCTCGAGATGATTACTTCACAGACACAAGAGACAACAATACCAATACAACGAGTAACAACCAAACCTAAGTGTTTTGTTTTCCACTCTACAGCATTATCATGTCCTCACACTTTGTACAGAGAATACGATGTAGCCCTACATTAAATTGACTAACACACATACATTTGTTCACAAATAGGACGTTTACTTCCATCCCCCCCCCCACGATACCCTGTTCTCACCTAAAAGAAAACATACACCTCAAATCCCAATAAAAACTCATATCGAATGCAAAATGGCCCGCCCCCTCTAGTCGGACGACCGGGATTCCTGATGGGGTCCTGCCTGATGGGGTCCTGCCTGGCCTAGACTAATGAGATGAGCTTCTAATGGCGTAGACTCACTAACGAGCTGATTTATTTTCATCTGTGATGTGATCACTAAAAACCTCTGTAGAAATCATTTCATTTTGTGAGTGCGCGTCATTCGCCAGGAGGTTGGACTAGGATTTCTTCTTTTTTGTGTGTGTGTGGGGGGGGGGGGGGGGGGGGAAGTTGAGGGTCAAAATTAAAAGTGTGAGACGATTTCTTCAATGTAGGATTGTTTTTTCGGCGATGTGATTACTGATCTTGTATATAGCCCCCATAACGAAATGATTTGTATAACGATTGCAACAAACATTTATAACGGGACATGATCCAATGAATATGATATATATTGTACCATGTATTGTACCATTATATATACACCATGTATTGTACAATAGGTACGGGAGCACTCAAAAGTGGGAGCGAAGCTAATCATTAGAATGATTAGATATTTGAAAAAAAAATACATAAATAAAACATAATTCATCGTTCGTATATTGTTTTGGTGTCGGCGCTGGATACTTGGTACTAAAAGAGGTTCGTTGCCTGTTCGAGCGTACAGTAATGGCGTAGGCGCCGGGACATGGGGTGCTGGCCATCCCCCCCCTATCGACCGTCGACTGGTGACATTGTGATGTACCGGTAGCTGATAACATTAGGTGAGACCGTGAGAGACAAGAACATATAATACATTTCATTCATTGCAGTTTTTAATTATTTTATTTTATTTATTTGCGGCCACATTACAACAGAACACAATGTACCCACAAGTGCAATTTACCAAACCATAACAATACAATACATAAAGCTACAATAGGCAATACAATACAATACAATACAAGTTACATAAAGATTAATGTTACAATACTATATACATGAATGTATGTGTGTGGTGTATATATATGTTTAAGTGTATGATTAGTATGATGTCTTTGTACGTGTTTTACCTACTTATAAAATACCTTAAAAAACAGTACAATATACTGTTACCACTGTTGTTATATACTCTAGTTGTTACAAAATATTTTGTGTGTTAGTTGTTATTTAAATTTAAACACCCATCTATTGTATCAACGAGGTTGTCGCCACGAATAATGTGTGCAGTAGGTCGTGTGCACTGACGAGACCTAACAGCTTCGCTCATCCAGTAGCTTGTTATTCCCCTACTGATTTGTTTTCAATCACTACTAATGAAGCGTAGGCTTTCACCGTGGGATTGGAATGCGTGCTTTTAACAGGAGACATAGGCAGTAAAAATAAGTAGCGGATTCATTATACCAAATATATTCGGGCAATGTCACTACCAACCATGCACAATTTCACTACTGCAGACCAATTCCATAACAATTTACTACTGCGTTCGTAATTTATCATTTTTATTATTTGTACACGACACGACAGAAACTAATTGCATACCATTCGCACTGATTATAACATACCATTATCTTGTGTAATTAGCTAACTGGAGTAATACAATGCCTGGAGCATACCCACACAACTTATTTTAATATGCCATTTTTAAGGTTTTCCTGTTTCATAATGCAAATGCTGGAGTGACTTTTTACGTCGCAATTATCTTAATAATATAATAAGTTCATATCGATGTCTATTGGTAACTAACCCGGACACGGGCAAGTTTATTTATTTATTTAGCATGCACACAATATATAGTTCGATTCTGCCCAATGGTTTTTCAAGTTCCAAATATAAGACTAGCGTTTCCGGTCGGTATTAGCATAAGGACCAGTGCTCCAGCTCACTTTCGAACAACTATAAATAGGAATGCATATGGATTCAATCATTGGAAAGTAGTTTGACATTAATGGTAGAACCAGTTATTCAAAACGAATTGAATAAAATCGTGGTTTTGGATGCGGTGGTCATATAGTCGCCTCTTTGAGGGGTCAAAACCAAGTGGGACGCGTCATCAGTCACACAATCTAGGAGATGTGTTCGTTCTCGCCTCTCTTGGCTCCTCACGTCTAGCAACTCTCGGTAACAAAGACGAACGAGCTGAACTTGAACCTGCTACAGATTCCGAGGAAGTCTTAGATGCAGAACTACTTCTCGTTTTCTTAGATTAGCAACAATGAGACATTTCCCATGCACTTCATGGATTCATGGGCGTAAGAATGCCGGACATCTTTTATTGGTTAGCCGATGTGATGTGGACACTTCGGGTAACAATTTTGGTATTTTTAAACACATTTCTCTATAATTTCACTTAACAGTTTAGAAAATCAATACGTAATTTCATGTTGTATGATGTTTAATGTTGTCGTTTGCCGGTATACTATAAGTCATACCGGTAAACTAACTAACTAAATAATATTATAGTAAATTACGATTCTATTAATTAAAAATAGTATAATTAGCATGGCAGATTTTTTTAAAACTATTGATTTGAATTTTGTATTTTCGATTCGTTTTGAAATAACGATAGTTTATTTATTTATTTATTTATTTATTTATTTATTTATTTATTATTTAACGTCTATCCTATTCAGTTATAAAAACTGATTTACAAAGGAGGACAACTAAATAAATCTAATTAGTATAATTTTTAGCATGCAGATTTTTTTGAAACTATTGATTTGAATTTTGTATTTTCGATTCGTTTTGAAATAACGATAGTTTATTTATTATATTTATTTATTTATTATATTTATTTATTTATTTATTTATTTTTTATTTATTTATTTTTATTTAACGTCTATCCTATTCAGTTATAAAAACTGATTTACAAAGGAGGACAACTAAATAAATCTAATTACATACAATAAACTACATTCAAGTAAATATTTGAAATAGTAATATTTTTACAACAATGCATTAAACACAACAATTTTGGTGGGTGGGGAATGAAAAGAAAAGAAAAGAAAAATAAAAAAAGAAAAGGAAAGGAAAGGAAAAAAGAAAGAAAAATAAAGAAAGAAAAAAAAACTTACTTTTGATATTATTCGTTATAGCTAGAGGCTAGACCTATCGTATTGTTTATAAAGATTCTCTGTGTTCCTATTTTTAAACATGGGTTTTCTTTAGTCTTATATCACAGTTTCCAAGTTTGGCTGGGGGTCTTACTTTATAAAATATCTGGAAATAAGTAAATTGAGTTCTTTCGTTGACTTTTAACTTTTAAATTTCAAGTTGATTGAAATGATTTGAATCATGCCTCTCCTATAAAACTAAACGAAGTTCACATCCGACAAGCTCTTTTCGTCACTATAGTTGCCAGCAAAACATTATTCATGTAACCTACCATGTTGTCCATATTTTTATCTATATATTTACAATTTTTAACTTAAAGTGTTCACATCTGTCTACAAAAGAAATTCAAATGTTTCTTTGCATTGCTCGAGCTTTAATCTAAAACCTCGTTATTACTTATTATGCGAAAGGCTAACTAGGGCATGTTTGTATGTGTACAAACAAGGTGTATGTGCGGAGCGGAACGCACATCCGAGTCTCATAGCTAGTTAAAAAGCGTGACAATCTTGCGTTTCAAGTTGTAAAATTTACAAAACTGTTGTTGTGCTTTGCTAAATCTATTTAACCTCTTCGTTTTTGCACGAGAGATTTTGAGGTTTTGTGGTGGACAAGAGACATAGACATAAACATTAAAAAAATAAATACATATATATGATTTTTGACCAGGTAGTAGAAATGAACGGAGAACAAATAGATTTTTGAGGAAACTAGAGAAACTTGTATGGAAATTAATCCAGAAATTACAAAATCCATCTCAGCTGGATATCGAACCCAGTTCTCCCGATTGCCGTTCGGGTGCTTTACCCCTAAGCTACCGAGACGGTTAATTTCATAACATCTGAAATGTTGGTACATTGTAGATCTAAATTGACATTAAATATAGTGTATTTGAGGGTATGGGCTGGTAATAAGTGTTGCAGGAGACAAATCGTTTGCTTTGTGATGTGACCATAAAGATTTACGTTAAGTTCGGGTACAGGAGTAGCTAAAACAAGATGAGAAGCAACATTATCAACAGATCGTCAAAGAAGAATACAAATATAAACTTTTGGTGGAGGCGCCGGGTCACGCATTTTAAAACTTCTGCCTTTTCACCTTTACCTCCGGGGGTACCTTAGACATTCTGTATCAGCCGTGTTGAAGGGCAATCACAACAAAACAAATGCACTTCGTGTTCTGAGTCATCGTGTCACGTGACTCACGTGACACACGCACAGACGGGCGGGGGGAATTTTAAAAAGAAAAGAAAAGAAGTGATTTTAAATTCAATCGGGTGTGAATTTTGTTTCTTGACGAATCCTGTCCACGAAAAGCGTTTTCTTTTACATCTTCAGATAATTAAATTTTTATGTGAGATTGTAAGGGGACGGGAGGGGGGGGGGGGATAAGAATGTCCAATGTCCAATCCCAGCGTTCACATTTCTCAAAACGTTAAGTGAAAACTGCATGAGGAGACTAACGCTGCTTTAATTTATGCGCAGAATACGATTTAGTAAGTAGGTACTTGTAAACGGCCATTTGCGAGCAGAAATTAGGTACGCATGTACACATGACAAAGATAATTGTTAGCTAGCCCAAAAAATGAGTGTAATTATTTTTCGAGTACAATCAATTAAATAAACTAAACTAGTTTACAAATTGGCGCGAATGGAATACAAGTGCCCGAGTGAGAGTTTTCAGCTTCCGGCCCCCCACTCCAGATCTCGCGTCCCAGCTGTTTGTATCTCCCTCTCTCTCGCTCTCACGGACGGCGCCGCGCGCCATGACAGACGACGCACGACGGGCCAGTCTTGCGCGGAGTACGGACGAAGACGGTCTAGTCGCAGACCGCGCGCCTCTGTTGCTTACTTTGCGTTTCACACGATTGCAGCCTGCAACAAAGTAATTCGTTTTATAATTACATTGTGAGTGTCATAAATTTAATTATAAAAATCGTGAAAGTTTTCTTGAATTTAATTTCTTTTCATGGAACTGTGGTGGGGCTTACGTTAGTTTATTATTACGTTATGTCATCGAGTGTTGTGTTTTGTGTCATCACTTTCATTACTGGACAATGTTTTATGTGCGGGAAATGTCAGCGAAATTAATTTAAGTGTTTTGACATATTTTGTGTTTTAATAAACTCTCGTCGACATCGTGGAAACCGTAATTTAAATTTCATTGAAATGTTTACGAAAGAAATTCATTAAAGTGTGTACCTAGACACAATATTTATTCGTTGCAATGGTGAAGTGAACAGGGTCGTTCAAATCACATCCGGGAAACTGTGGTAATTTCAAACGACCCCGAATGATTTGCGTGATGTAAAAATAATAGCCTTAAAGCGGCGAACGACTCCAATTAAATTCGGTGCAAGAAAAGAAAGGGACTGAACGTGCCACTTGTTGTAAGTGTGTCGTGAGCTGTTGAGTGTCGGTTCCCGCGTGTTGCATAAAGCCAGTCCGTCAGCTGATCGACGCCAAGAAGTGAACGTTTCACCCGGAGTGATCATTCTTGGAGTGATCTCTGACTGTGTATTGTGCTCATACATTCTATCTACTGAGCTGCATCGGAATGCCAGCGGAATTTTAATTAGACTGGAAATAAATTACGTTTTTACGAACATTAGACGGATGCTTCGCTTTTCTAAATTGGCTATGCTGAAGACAAAACGAAACGTATTTCTACGGCACACCCACAATCCCGTTCGGTTATCCGTCGCATTGTGCACGGAAGGACGTGCTCCACTTAGCTAATTCTTTGTGGATGCAGGCGTGTTCATGTTTCTCTTCCACCCTCCAGGCTGTCTCGTTATCTCTTGATCAGAATCCTCCACTCCGAGTATAATTGAAAGTACACCTCCTCGTCGCTTCTCGTCGCCTGATACTCATCTCCGGAGGTGTTCACTTGCGCCTCTCCCCTTGACCTCCACGCCTTGCCCGGTTGACGAGGATGAGATAATGAGGATACGGCGATATCCCGGTCGAGCAGTGTGCGAGGGTGTCAGCGCCAACCCCCCCGCGATGGAGCTACTCTACGAAGCCAGCTGGAAGGAGTGCGAGGGCGACAAGATTCGAACCCCGACCCCTGGCGACGCGACCAAGATCTCGCAAGACGACTTGGCCAACGAATGGAACTGGGGACATTGTCGGCTAAACGGGCATTCGTTACCAAAAGAACACCAGATCCACGATAAAAGTTACCAAGAACATTATTTGAAATATTTAAATGTAAAAAAGAAATTAACACAAGAATTGCTTTCAACGGAGGATTTGGAACCATCTCAAACGATTTCGCCTGCGCTGAGTAAACCGACTTCTCCTCAAAATGGAAGTCTTGAGAGAACGTACGTGGATTATACATCTGAACTTACTAAGAGCAATAAAAGCGCTGTGAATGGTTATTATTCAAACAACCAGAGTAGAAATGGCGGCTACCAACAGTACCCGGACAATAGCATTGATAGAAACCTTGATAATGTGTCGAAAGAATTCCAGCCTAAAGTTGCGTATCGTAACATTCCTTTGCCAAGTTCCTCCAGTTACCAAAGTAAACTCCAACGTTCGCGATCACAGCGCGTTGTAAACGGACAAACCCTTATCATCCCTAGGCTGCCGCACGAAGACGTTGAAGATTTAGACACCCCCGAATCTCAATCGCCAATCTCCAACTCCTCGCAGAACGGATTTAGAAACCATCTTAGGGAGGTGGTAGCAGAGTCACAATCTCAAAATGGGTTCAGAAACAATTTCAGAGACGCCGTGGTGGAATCATTGTCACATAACGGATATCGAAACGGTTCTAGACATTCTCAATCGCCATCTTCTAACTCTTCGTCACAAAATAGCTTAAGAAACCACTCAAGACAGTCTGAAGAGTACATGTCCACTACCGAGAGAAAGAAAACACTCAAAAAGAAGCATTTTGCGTCTTCGAATGGCAGCTCTGAACATAACGACCTCAATGGGCATACGGTGAACGGCGAGAACGCGTACCCCACTAGACCAGAGAGGAAGAAGGATCCCAGGAAAAGGCAGCAGGAACCGACGGTTTATGCAGCGTTCCAGGATGAGTCAAGGGACACTAATGGCTACCTTACTCCAGAGAACGATCTGTTTAACTATTCCCTTAGTGGTGATCGGAAGAAGAAAGATCCACGAAACCTAGATCAAGAAACGAACATTTTCTGTAGTTTTGGTGTCGAAAGTAGAAGGGTTGTGAATGGTGTTCAAAGTCCAATCAATGAAGATTACCCATATCCATCAAGAACCGAAAGGAAAAAGGATACAAGGAAACGACTGCAGGAATCTGACGCTCCTTCCAATTTCGAGGATGAACTTCGACTGGCTAACAGCAGAACGCTGGACAGGAACCCCACCCCAGGATATTCCTCTAGCAACGAACGTAAACGTGACGTCAAGAAGAGGCAACAGGTCCCCTCGATATCTCCTAATTTTGATAGTGAATACAGAAATACTCAACGTATGGACGTGAACTGTGCTGCAAACGAAAGGAAAGCTGACTCGAGAAAGAGGCTTCAAGAACCGACGCAGAATCTCTTAATGTTTGCCGACGTGGAGAACAGAATGACAAACGGGTATGAATTCCCGAATAACTCGAACGGAAATAGTGACGAAATGTGCCATCGATTTTACTCAACACCCACGCCAAACGGATTACCACCGTCGCCAAAACACGAAACAAACAATGGTCAGTGTCGGACTGTGGAGGAGGTGCCACGAACAGAGGTGGAGTGCAGGGATGAAGACGGGCTGGACTTTGCGATACCTCGGCCAAAGTTGATTGTGCCCGTCCACACATACGGAATCAGGAAGAGGAGGACCGGGAACAACATGTTCCACGGGGGGAGGGGGAGCGCAGAGGAGGCGGACAGCGTCACGGGAGAGGGAGGGAAGAAGCACCACACGTCGTGGCCTGGTGAGTTCAAGTTGATCTAAGTTGTCAGGAACAGTTTGCACTTTCTGCGCTCGTCGTCACTTTTATAAGAATGGGCTTGGATTTGGGTGTTATTTTCGGTTTTGACATTGTGCGGAAAATCATATTTGGCTAACCATGTTAATTTGACTGAAATAATTTAATTTATATAGACACAACACAGACATACCTCCAGGGTAATTCTCTCAGTAATAATCAGAATCAGTGTGTTCAGAGAATTGCCGTGTTTGTTTGCAATTGCGCCCACCCATTCGTATAGCAATGTTGAAATTATCGCAGACACTCGCCATGAACTTCTCTTTACTCTCTCTCTATTCTCTTTTCTCTCATCACTCGTAGTCCGTAGTAAAATTAAAGTTACAACAATACTCATAACCGGTCATATCTCCTTTATGAGAATTTATTGTTACTATAGTACATACTTTATCGTATTCCTTTAGCATCAAAACTACAAATCTAAGGTTAAATAATTAAATCATCTATACTTACATTTATTGTTAAAATTATCCAATTTAGTCCTGTAAAACATATGGGTACATGCCACAACGTAAATATTTGTTTTAACTGGCAATCTGAATGGACGAAACAATTTAATAGTACAGCTCAGCTGTTAACGGATTTTAGATTGAACTACGTGTTACAAATTCTGAGAGGTTACCGAAAATACAAGTCATCCTCTCCTCTGCAAATTAGAGATAGCTGTACTAACACATTATAATTACTGACGTGTAATTACTAATTAGTCATATGCGTGTACACTGCCCACAGCCGCTTTGAATTATTTGTTTTGTTAACTAGCAATTTGTTGATGGCCAGAGAGACGACTTGTCCATTAACAAAGCTATTAGTGTAATTACACAATCATATAATGTTGAACCGTAACGCAATTTAACTGCTCTCACATACTTGCAAGTTGTTGTACATCTACGGGTAGAGTGTTACTAAGTGCAGTGTATGCCATCACCACCTATCAGTCGTTCAGTCAAGGCTATTTTTTTTAATTATCTTATTAATTTAAAGTTTATTTAAATAGTAAATATTTATACTCTCTTTGGTACCACAGATTATTACGTTGCACATTAGCAATAAATAAGTAAAAACTATAAAACTAATCTGTAAATGACTGTTAAATTGTGTAATCGAAAGCCAGCGTAATGATGACCATGATCGATTATGCATTGATCCTGTAAGTAAAAAATAGATTTTGCTTGGTAGGGATGTCATTAATTTGACGTTTTATCATCGTCATTTTACTCAAAACACACTTGATTAGCGTGTTTGAGAAATATGTCTTGTAAAATATATTTTACAATTGTCTCGTTTCTAAATGATTATTGTTGATAACCGTTGAATTAGTCTCGAGTAAAGATTGTTGTTGGAAAATTATTAACTCAACCTCCACTTGTTCGAGTCCACATCTTGCAATGAGGAGTGTTGTGAAGTTTCGTTTTAGTTTGCACGAAGCAATCATAATTTTAATAGATGAGTTTCCATTCATCTATTGGGAGAGCGAACGAATGCACCTGCCGAAGATTGTGAGAATGCACCTGCTGCTTCTTACCGACCTAGACGTTACGTCATGTCCTGTCCGCTCCTTCAAAGATATCACGTGCACTCCAGCCAAACTCAACTCACGCGATTCGATGTGTTGTGTTGTGGCGAACATTGTTATGATTAAATTAAATTTTTAGACTTTTACGCGGTCTTTCATAACAGTAAATATATCAAATTTACGCAATATTGATGAGGTTATTAATAACACTCCCAGTCTCTTAGCATTGATTTCCCGGCTATTTGGAAGGGGTTGTCCCTAACATCACAGCCATCTATTGTGGTATAGAACTTTTGATTTGTTTTATAAAATGTAAATTTTTAACGACACCAAGATGGCAGTGATGGTTTTGAGCTTTTTAGTATATTTCATTCTGGTCAATGTTATAGATTAATGTTAACGTTATTGTTTTTTGTTTTATCTCACATTACATTATTTGGGAAATTAATTTTTTTGGGATTGTTATCGTCCAACAATCTTATACCACCTGTTACTGTAAACTCAATAATATTAACTGTTCGAATAAATCGAACCAAATCTATAATTTTGAGTTATCGACCTTAGTTAGAAGACGTAATTTATGTTTATATAATGTTGCCATTAGAAGGGCGTTGGAAATACCCTAAATATTGTGTACATTTGATTTATTTGTACGATTATCAAAGAACATGTCAAGTCTAAAAATGGCATTTTTTTAACCTTCTTGTTCTAATAATCTCAGCCTCTTTATTATTGTTGTTATTGTTATTAATAATATTCTGGACCCGACCACGAGCATGTTACTGTATCACAGGCATCGGAAGTTCGTTCGAGTAGTTTTCACGGACCACGTGTAGTCCACCAAACATCATCACAGCTTAGCTAGATTATATATCTCTTACTAGTAGTAAATCTTGCACTTTGACCTTCACTTCCCGCTACGAATTATCAAGTCATTGATATGATTATCTAAGGTTCGTTCATAAAACTGAGTAACAATTATTACATATTTGTTGGTTCCTGACACGATTTCTGCCTTTTAACTTTTAATAAATGTAGGATTTACCTGTGCAAAGGCATGATACTTGAATCTTACCTTCTTTGATAAGATTATTGTTTACTATACTGTTAGTTTTGATAATTAATTATAGGAAAATGAGCAGCCATCTTGTACAGATACATCGAGCCGGTTGACAGGCGAAACGAACGGTGTAAAGCCTGACGATGGATACGCGTCCACTTGGTATTTCCTAGTAATGGCGTTCTTTATTATAGCTCTAGGTACTTTTATCTTACGCATAGAATAAATAAATTTACATTATATAAGTACAAGATAATAATAACGTACGTATTATCAAATACATTTCAATATGAAATTTTAAATTTAAATTTCCTGTAGGTTCTGAGACAGCTTGGTGTATGAAGCCTAATTCAAGGTGACAGTGACAATAATAATAAAACACATGTATTTATTTATCTTGTACGTGTTTCCCAGGCACGTTCTGTCAGCTGGACTCTGCTCCATTGATAATTGGAACGTGTTAAAACAGCACATTGCTCTTGTTGGGACAATACAAACAGTAACACGATGAGTGTGCCTTCACAAGTCACTATACTGATGGCTCACTATCAGATTGAGAACTTAACTGTCTAAACTCTAAAAGTACAGTGTAAAGTAAATTAAAGTACATTGTCTGACACTCGACTCGACTCGAGTATCATCTTGAGGTGTTGTTTTGGTGAGTTTTTTTTTTTTTTTAGTTTTTAAAGTGTCTGCCTCTGTATTTTATATTCATTATTTTATCAATGCGAATCATCTCAACATATTAAAAACAATAAGGAAAAAATTCACAAATTTCAACATGGGGTTTTAATTAATTTGACATCGTCGTTTCTTGTAGTTATTTATAAGTAGAGGTACGTGTAGGCCTATATCATTTTCAAATGCCATTTTATGGCGTTTTGTACCATCTTTTTTTGACCAAAGCTTGTGTATGAAGGTTTTTCATATTTTCACTTTGAAATTAAGTCATCAAGGTTGAATTAAATATGTGTATAACATATTACTATAGCTACTATGGAAAATGAAATAAATTAGAACTGGTCTTTAACCTAAGATTTAAGTGAAAAATAACGCTTTGTAGCATCCATTCGCAAAACGCTATTTTCACGTACCTACCTAAAGGATATTATATTATACAGTGCAACGTAACTTTTTCTCTAAGAGAGCAACACAAATTACACCCACAATGAATTAATTACACCTTAAATCCCTCGGTCTACTTGCTGTACCGTCTTTATGACCGCACGCCCGGACAAAGATAACAATGGTTTATTGTCGCAGTAAATCATGTGCATGGTAGCATGCAACTGGCTTGACATTGAAACCACGGGAGCGTGTTGTGCATTCCCAGGCAGTTGCGATGCCATCCGAGAGACACGTTACTGCACAGACAATAAGACACATGCTCCAGCCAGGGCACACTTATGAATTTGATTGGGTGTCTACAAGACTGGAAAACCTGAAAAAATCAGGGAATTTAATAAATCTGGAAAAGTCAGGGATTTTTTTCTGGAATTTTACTAGAAATGTAAAAAAATCAATATTTTAGTAATTTCAATACCTTTTTTGTTGCTGAAAATAGAAATTCTCAATTTAAAAAAAAAATTCTTAAATTATTTTGCCTTGTCTGGTGTTTAAAATTCCCGCCGAAATCGACATTGAATCCATAAAATTTTTTCTCAAGAAAATATCATCTGAAATATCATTTTCCATTGGAAAACCTGAGTAACATAATAGGAATTAGTAATGAATTTTTTAGAACACTCTGTTTGATGAATAACATTTGTGTTAATCAAAATGTGTTTGCACATTAGATTGTCATGGATAGTCGCCAAATTTTTAAATTAGTCGTCAGTACAAATAAATTTAGGTGTTTATAAAATTCCAAAATACCAATGCATAATTTTGTATATTATTTACAAATTAAAAATACCTATTTACGTTATAAGTGAGTTCAAGTGTGTGTTTCAACCTCCTATTCAACGTACGGAGATACGTTAATGGAACCGTTCATTAAGTCTGATAAAAAATGGTCACTCCTTACAAAAACCTATTTTTTTCTAGTTAGGAATTAAACTTCACTTGATAGTCTATACGTGTAACTACAAAAGTTGTTGAAATAAAAAAAAGTGGAAAAAAAATTGCTTGAATCAAATTGCTTAGCTGTTTTGTTGTCGAATTGTAATTATTGTTTTACTCCGCTCGGTAGAGTATATTGGAAATATTTGCTCTCTTGTTTATTTTGTTACCACACACCAACACAACCTTGCACTTAACAGATTTAGCTTTTTGGCATGGCTAATGTAAGCACGATCCATTTTCTCTAATGTATACATTTAAGCATGTAGGTGGTGCTATCAGTGTGTTGTCACTGTTATTGTTTTACGAAATGGAACTTTCTAGTATTAACAAAATAATAAATTATGTTACACCAATCCGGTTAAATTAGTTAATTACTGATGTGATGTTAGTAGTTACGAATTTTTAGCAATATGTTAATAAAAAAAATAAGAATGTCTATAATATACAAATAACGTTTAAACAAGTTTTTAGGCTGACCTTGAACAAATGTTAATCAATTGCGTATAGAAAACCGTTTGATAGCAACATTTCTTATTTTCACCACCATGTGAAGTGAGCGAATCGATTTTAGAGCAATTAGCAAAGGCTCGGCAAACATGTTTTCGGTACAGTAATTCGAGCTATTTCGATTTCTACCACCTCGAAGTCGTACACCCTCGAACAGAAGTAAATCAACGGTTCCGGATACCACCACTATACTACTAGATTTACTAATGTTCGATGGTGTACATACATCGAGGCTCATCCAGACGATATGCACGTGTGGTACACGGGTATCAAGTGCAGTTTACACGTGTTAGTCTATTTCTGTATGTCCTTCACGGTCACAGGTACCGTGCAGGTCCTGTTACCCTTCCTACCTTGCTGCGCCCCATCGCATTACACCTGCAATAACTTGTCCGGTTTTATCTTTGACTCAATAAAACATACGTTCTTTGTTGAGATACATAAAACATTACTATGTGTAGCATCCTAAAACCAGCTGTCGTGAAGTAAAACAGGCAACTTAAGTTATTATATCCTATATTTCCATAAAGCAACCGTTCCTTGGGTTAGAAATGAAAGTGGTAATTTCTAAGAAGGTAACTACCTACCTTCATCTTTACTTTGTTTCTTTTTGGTTATTAAAAACTAAAAAGCCGGTCCAAGGAAGCCCAGCGGCCAAAGTAAAATTTTGCCGAGGTCATCTCGAATATAGTGAATTAAGATTTCCTTGTCGTTTTCTTTGTGCGAAGTTTCGCGGTATCCCATTAAAATTAAGATCACAGAGAAATATAATTTTGTATTTAGTTGGAACACTTCCCTGTTGTCGTAAGGTTGATTATTATGTAAAATCGCTCGGCTGTCAAAGCATGTGTGTGTGCATACTTATAAACGTTGATTAACTTTGATTGCAACAAAATCAAAAGCATAAAATAAATTTCTTTCTTCATCAAAACACATTTTGAGGTGTCGTAGATCCTTCATATCTTTATCATGACATGTGCGAGAAGTTTCTGACATCTGTGATATGGATAGAGGAATGTCAGAGGATAGGAGTGTCTGCAGGCTACTCGTTCTTTGTGTGGATGAATGTGACTATTTATAAACGGATCAAGTCGTGAAGGATTTGCTGTTGCAAGTGTTCGGCCAACCGCCTCAGAAAAATGTGAATAATAAATGCAGGCCTCTAGACAGCACGTTATGCCGATAATTATCAGCTATTTATAAACGTGTTATGCACAATACTAAAACAACGTAATGATTGGAATGTTAGGAATAAGGATCTTACGACGATTGATTCGCTTGAAATGAGACAAGCTTCTAAACGATATTGACCTAATTATTTAGATTTCTTCGTAACATTTCTAAATTCTTGAAGCAAAGACCTTGGTACACGTTTTCTCAACGAGCCATAGCTAAGTGTTAACAATAGTGGTTTTAGATTTTGTATAGTATTGTTTATCCCCTTTTCTTGTACACAACTTTACGAACAGTAACAATTTAAAAAGAACTTTATCAAATTTGGATTTAAGCACGGGTACGGGAGTATCTAAAGAGGGAGCGAAGTTTCTTAATCATCAATTCGTCGAAGAAGAACGCACAAATTAAATAATTCACCGTGGTGATAGTTTTTGGTGGAGGTGCCGGGTCACGATTTTTCAAACAAATAAATAAATAAATTCGTATTTAGAGTCTATCCACTCAGTCATATAACTGATTTTCAGTGGTGGACAGTAAACCAAAGCGACCAAGCCAACACTGTAGGCCCTGACGCAATCGACGAATTTTTGTGTGTGAGGGGGTGGGAAGCAGCCACTTCTCCGATAGGTTTTGGTGGAGGTGCCGGGTCATGATTTTTCAAACATTTTTTTGTGTGAGGGCACTTCCCCCTTACCCCTAGGGTTTGATTAAAACCACAACTCTGTACGTTTTACACCACGGACGGCCACCGCTCCTGCTATAGAGACTGTAGAATTCACTTCATGGCCAGGCTTCTTCTAACATTCGGAGCATTCTTACGACGCCTGTTATCAACATAAGCCTCACTCACTCAGCCCTCTTCACGTTCAACTATCTAAATAATCCAACCAAGCCTGCGCACATATGCTCTGGCTTTTTATAGCTGGCGTCTGCTTCGGCTTCTTACACTGTTGACTCGGTTTTTTCGGTGTTCCCTTACAAAACTGTTCTTTGTTTGCTTAACACACTAGAGCGGCATATGGTAGGGTGCTACCTCCGCTACTGTGGAGTAGTTTGGTCTAAGATAGAAATCTGAACGCTCATTGTATGGTGCTCGACCTCGTTAAAAAGCTACTGGTAGTTCAAGATAATACAAATACATCATTTTGGATTCTTCCGAGTCTCGTTATAACATTTATTATTTTATGTAATTATGTTAGTGAAACAGTTATGCTGACTTACTTACAATACACACATGTTCTCTCTTCGCAAATAAGTTAATAAAGGGAAGAACTATAAAGGGATACATTTCTAAAATCACATTTAAATTTTAGCTTATGACGATTTTACATATCTATGCAATAAATATTACATCGCACATCTAGTTTTTCAATTACGTTTCTGATATGATGTGAAGTTACTATAGATAATTGGATTTGTCTATAGTTCTATAGTCCCATTCCTATTAGTAATGTCCTTTGTCAGCTATCTCTAGCTATGTTCTTTCTTCATCTGATCTTGGCCCCCATCGTTCGCGCATGAATCTATTTCGTTAAATTGGTTTTGATTAGTACTTGATTTTATCAATGTTAATCGAGTGGAATCAAGCCACACCCGCATGTTTCCCAGCGGTTGGTGGTGTAGCATATTGTTCTGTTGCTTGCTCAAGCAGTGCAGGCTGGTGTAACATTGTGTGTTCCTTGACTGACCGTTGCCCACTCTCGTTGGGATGTCAGCTTGAGTTATTGAGCGCGAAGCTTTTAGCTTCAGAAGCTCGTTAGTCATTAGTATAGCGCTAACCGACCGCATCTTCGCAAATAGTAATTTCCTTTCGATTCGGATGTAGTACTGAAAATCTAGAACAAGAGTGCACAAACGACCAGACTCATTACGTATGGGCTAGAATGGTATCGATTTTATCAACATTATTTAATTTGGGTTTTACTTAAGTTGTGCTACAATATAATCTTAATGTTCATAAACATGTTTAGGTGTATGCAAGTTTACTTAATTGCAGTTCCTAATGGCTGCATATAAGTTGTAATTCAAGTGTTTATAGCTGTCTTCACTGAATAGAACTTATATGTCAAAAGGAAAATATACCTAATTAGGCTAATTTTATTGTACTTTATATAACCTTGTGACCATTTTAGTAGCTATGTAAGGCTGTTTCGTTTTATCTTCTATCGCACGGAGGTTAAAATCGATCATTCCGTGAGTTGCTTAGCCCGAAAAGTTTCGATTTTAGGACTTAAATTATAGATGCAATTTAACTGTTACAAATTGCTATTGTTGTCATCCCACGTTGATTCTGTGGCATGCTATCCATCGACTAGACTCCCACATATCCAGGCTTTCCGTCTCTTCTATAGCTGTAATCAGTGAGCTTGTGATGGCGCAATCAAGCTCCTCCTTGCTCTCCGAATGATGCTCTTGTTAAAACTCTCTAACGATGTTTGAGAGTTGCTTCCCCTCTGAACAAGGAAAACAGGAAATATAGTCGAGTTTTCAGTCCAATCAGCTCTGAAAGTTCTCTAACGCTACCTCATCGAGCACAAAACAAAGACAAAACAAGTAAATGCGATTAAAATTAGCTTACGTATATACACGCTATCTACTTTTGAAGTAACAAAAACTTAATTTTGGTACTTTCACAAACAAAACAATCTAATTTAGCTCTGACTCTATGTAATCATGCAATGCATGCTGCTCAAAAGTCGAAAGGCAGTCAAATTACATTTTAATAATACAAAAACGAATTTTAATAAGGCATCGAGTCTAGTCTTTCACTTAGACTCACACATAAGATGATCGATTCTGTTTTCTATGGTGACTTTTCAGCAGATTGCCCTCCGGATGTGGGCGCCAATTGTTCGTCACTTGCTCCAAAATCTCTTCACACACTTTCCAGTCAACTTTGAGACCGTTGTCTTGTTTGACTTTCGCCTCGCCGTTATATATGGTTATATTAGCCGGTCCAACCAGGGATCAACGCATGTCCTATTTTCGATTTCCTCGCATCCCGTGTCTGATCACATCAGAGAGAGTGCAAGGCGGGTTTTTTTCTTAGCCTCGAACCGGTCCCGCCGGAAGTGAGGGTTTCATCGCCGACCGAACCTGTCTGGAGAAGTTTATAGACGCCAAATTGCAACAATCAGACACCTATTATTAGAGCGATCAAAATGAAGTGTTTCGTTTTTTAAAACCACTATCGAGACGGAAATACCCGCATCAACATGGACACAAAGTTTTAAAAATCGACCCTCGATTGAATTAAAGTACATGCTTTTCAATGGTCGAACTTCACAGGCAAGGATTATGCCATTTCATAGTATTTTTTTTTCGAAAATGTGGTGTAAAAAATGTGTTTATATTGTGTTTTCCTACATCAATTGCATATTTAATCTCAAAATAAAATTAATACCGTGAAATTTAAACACCATTTCCTTTTTATAAACAGCAATATCATCGAGATTCATAAGAACAACAGGCGAAAAATAATTACATTTCTATAATATATAATTGAACAATATAAGTTAGGTTAGTACGTACAAAGATTTGTTAATGAATGCTACTTTTCTTTACATGCTAAAGATGCTGCGTAGTGGTCATGGCCGATTAGGCGTTGGTCTTGTAAGCATATATCTTTACATATATGTATTGCTCCCTGGTCAACATGTTATTCTATTTTCAGTGGCCGAATGCGTACTAAAATGCATTTTTACATACTGGTAAATTTATTTTTCTTAACATATTTGGCGCGTTCTTCGTGACCCTTCGTGAACACCTTCGCCTCATTTGTAGCGGTAAACGCCCCCTCAATTATTTACATGTAGTGTTCAAAAACGCACGATACATAATATATGATAAAATGAAATCTGCGCCTATCTCCGTGATGGCGCCCTGCAGTGCGATGCGAGGTTTTCACCGAGGAAAGTCGTGTGACCTGGATAATATTCTATACTGTGGTCTTGATGCGGGTCGGGTGTTGAAACTCCATCAATAGTGTGATGTGACACCGAAGAAGAGAGGCCATACTGGCCATGTGTCACTCTTAATACAGCCGTGCTATTCACGACACGAGGTTTTCTTAGTAATTACTAAAGACGGGAAGCAGGACATCACACCATTGTGAGGAATGAGAGTACAGTGTTGCCCTCGCCAATAGTAAAAAAAAACATGCGTGCAGATTAGTTTATTTGAACACCCTGCATGTTCACTTAAGAGATTTCGAAGGTTCCCCAAAATCTTGTTAAAATCGGTGTAGCTATAGTTTGTCTGGTAGACAGAACAAAAATCAAGTTTCAATCAAAGAAGGGGTGTCACTTTGCAATTTTCTCTACGCTGTAACGCTAACCCAATACATGGTCTATATTACAATGATGAAACAATTTTAGAGTAGGTCAGGTTTAAGATCATGAATTTTAGGACTATACACTAGGTACTCAAAATAAAACAGATTACGATATTTCAAAGGTTAATTAATCAACCTCCTTCATCAGATTTTTATTTTATTTTTTATTTTATTTTTTACACGGTCTATATTCTAGGAACATGCTCGTTGCCGAATGAATCGATATAATGAGAAATCACATTCATAACTTAAATTATACCTTGACTGTGGTTAGATTGAACCCGGGTCTCCCGTGAACAGGAGGTAGGTCCCGTTGGTACGGTCTCGGTCAGTGGCGAAGTAACCAGCCCTTGTTTTTCAGGAGGGCGAACATTTTTGTAACCTCCTAAGATCAATGGTCAGCACAACTAGTGAAAGAGGTATGTAGATAGGGGTGTCATCCCAAAATAATTTATTAGTATACTTTCTTTCCTGGGTAAAGTACACTATTGGGAACAATTTTTTCGATTCTAAGAGTGTGATTGGAATATTTTAATATTTTTGGGGACAAAAACGTTATCAAAGATGAATGAAAAATTCCAAAATAAGAAACATATTATATCAAGATTTATATAATAACTCAATAAATACCTTGTCCAATAAAAATTGTGTCCCTCCCCTCGCCCCAAACCCGTAGTTACGTCACTGGACTCTCGGTTGTCGTAAGCTCGTATCAGTGCAACAATGAAGTACAACTACTCCGTGGCGTGAGTGCATTGTTTCCAGGTCTTTGTTAGCAACGGTTTCCGTCTGATTCTGATGCAGTTACAGAAGATGTCACGGTAAAGTGTTCCGATCTGTCACGCCGGAGAGAGACGTGCATGGCAGCGCTCGTGCGTACCAGCGGGCAGGTCTGAAATTGGTCGCTCTTTCTTCGGGTTACTGACTCGCGTTGTCAATCATATTCCCCCCTGAGTTCCCTGCAACTTGATCACTCTTGCAAAGGACGGCGAGGGAATGGACTACTGAAGAAATTGCATTCTTCTCTCAATCCCAATAATATATGCTGTCTCTAGACTTCACTCAAAACAACCTCCCTATATGGATAGCAAACTTTCTTGATAACAACAATTCTATCATCCAGTCATTTACTGTTCATAATATAGTAGATTTTGAATTAAAACCCTCCATAATAGATGTTATTGAGACTTAAATCTCTATTGAATAGTCTTTGTGGTAAGTGATTCTCCAAGCTTGTGGTAATTGAGCAAGGGGGTTTCACCATCTACCGGGCCTATGGAGGAACTCGCCTTTCTAGACTTGAATGCCCAAGGGTCGTGGTAAGTGCTTGTTATTACTCGATGATTACACGAGGGCACGCCCAGTGCCTCACATTTAAACATTGTTGATTGCATTTGAAAGTAGGTCTTGCCTTTTTCAATATTGTAAGAACAATTGGTAGATGATAATCGACCTTTCAACGTTGATAATCGAGATGGGAAATTGATTATATGCACAATATTAGATGCCCTATAGCCAGGATGCGAACATAGTTTACCAGAATGCACTCTCATCTACAATCGTATAGTCGATCGCATATTTAACGTGTTTGGAAAATAGGCATACTTGTAATAGCTATTTTTAGTTATTACTATAACTCAAGTTATTTTCCTCTGCTGGTTTTATGCCACTTAGCCCATTCACTCGCACAATAACAGCCTTGTTTCAGTAAGTGCTCGACATAAAAACAAGGAGCCTGTGGTCGCTAAGTAATCTGGACGCTTCAACTGCCCACATGAAACGTTTCTATTTAGAGATGCTTGATGTTTTGGCTATAATTTTTAATTTGTCATATATAAGGTTTTAAAATGCCCCTGCATCACTGTTTCATCATGAGCTCCCAACATTTTTGTGTATATCTTTTATTAAGTTGCGATAAGTTATAGAAACTGACATGGTGAGTGGCATGATCTGTGCAATGCCCGATGGGCTGGTGTAGGCACTGCAAACGTTTAACCTCTTGAAATTTTCGCGCTCAAACGTTTAAAACAAAAATCGTAATTTTGTACTTTTGACCGGCCGACGAATAATTAACAACGGTTTTATTCTCACTCTCGCATTTATAATGACCCGGCACTTCCACCATGTGTAACAGACAAGATGTCTTAATACAGCCTGGGACCCGGCACCTCCACCAAAATTATCGGCCTAATTTGTTAGCCCGTGTTTGTGTAGGCTCCGAAAGTAATAACAAAATAACATTTCATTGATTTTTTTTTACGAAACGTAACCGTCCACTAAACGTTTAAACGTCCCATCCCTACATTGGTACCACTGCACTAACTATTTTGTGCTTTAAACTTTCATCTTCGATTGAAAAGACAGACCTGATCACGAAAGCCAAGACATAGCTTGTTGCACATATGCAAATCATTCGTCGAGTGCATTAATCAATCTTTTCCGCCCACTTTTCGTAAGACAATGTTCGCCTCTAACTACTCACTAATAACACATTCTTCTAGGCCACAATATGCCTCGCCCGGTATGTTAACGTCCTTGCTTCACTTTCGCCCGTTGTGTTTTGAAACATTGACGTTATGGTAAAACATTGCACAGCTGACGAGTCACGAGCTCATAAACCTTTGACGTCGGCAACATTCTGTGAAGGAGTGTTGGTGGAATTCGGGACTGCATAGAAGGGCACTCGCCCAATTCCGTGAGAGGAATTATAAGCAATGCAGTCTATATCAGCTTTGCTCTCGTTGGTGCAGGAAATTACTATTCGGGGGAAAATGCAGAAGATGCAAATGTTTCTCTAAGTAAGTAATCGCTGTTCGCCTTGCTGGTATTATTATCGTTGAATAAATAACCTTATTCTCTTATAGTAATCTTTTCAGGTCACTGAATTATCTATGAATGTAAATCTTAATTAAATACAAAAACTAACATTGCTCTTTTAGTGTTGCATATTTTCGAAATGTTTCCTTCGAGAAGACGATATGCCATTGATTGTGGACATTTGTTCCAAGGCTGATGGAAATATAAAATGTCATAAAACTCTTCCTTGAGATTACGTTAAAACATGAAATCACTTGGAAATTATGACAAACTTGTAAACTTTTATAACACAATGAAAGTTTTATAACTGTTTTACACATGTTACGTTGAGTGAGCCATATGGTTTCTAGAAGGTAATTTCTTGACGAAGAGTCATATTGACAGCTGGGAGAGACATAACTGCCAACGAAATGAACAGGGGGTATATTCGTGTTGTTGATTGTTGTAGCTTAGATTGCAATAACACAAAAGGCACGTACATGTAAATTAACACGTCGTAATGTCACATTTTACAACCCTAGCCCGCTAGTTTCAATAAGATAATAATGTGTTTATCCCAGAAATGGTGCAGTTGTGTTCAGCTAATTAATGGATGCCAGTGATGACGTTTGGTATTGAGAATGTGACATCAAGGCTAATTGACACAAAGAGAAGTGAGTTGAAGAATGCAACTTTGATTTGTAACTGTTGATCATAATACATTATATAAGCTGCAAGTCATCGATGACATTCTTTAATTAACAAGGAACATGTTTTGATAGGCTCGTAAACATCTGTGATGTTTTATACTGACTAACCCTTTGTACACACACACAACGGAATGTTTTATAAGTTGCTTATTTGCGAAAACTTTGTAATTTTGTAACTTACGCCCACAATACACCATCTTCTATTATTCGTATTTCGTGTTTATTTCTTCACTATTCAGTATCATCCCAATGTGCTCAGTTCCTTCCTAAAGGAACATTTCTCCATAAACTTCTTCGTTCAATTTTTTGTTGCAATTTTCTCTTTGCAAGAATTTTGTCAAAATTCCGTTTGCGTATAGGCGAATACTTAAAAATTAACACGTCATTATTTATATACTAAACCACCTCTCTGAACCTATCACAACCAAATAAATCTGAAAAAGATTGAGTAAATCATGTACATAAAGTCAATTGTTCTGCAGACGGTTATAAAGCGGCGGCTGCAGCAAATGACTGTGGGTTGGGTATAAAGCCAAGCCCATTAAGACATGAAGAGGATGTAAATTACAGACCCACATCACAATGGGAACGATTATTAAACTGGCCATTGAGGAAAAGAAGCAATTTTGCTGAACTTAAATGGTCGGTTTAACCCTGAAAATATTTACTCTTTAAAATTATAATTGTAGAGTTCTTACATTCGTGCTTTATCTGTAGGGTCATGACTTGATTATATAATAGATTATTGCAACAATTATGTTTTCCTTTTCAACATGTTCCAATCGGCACGAATGCCCTGAAGTTTGCATGTAAAGACACACTCATATACATAAATATATGTATGCATATCCAATTATAATATTATTTGCCAATCTGTGTATGAATAATAAATTCAAATTTAGTTCGAAGTTTCGTAGTACAACGGCTCGCGGATGCCGGGTGTGCATTTCATGTTTGATGCTTCCGTTCTGGTTCGTGTTAGCCGACTTGTTTCACTGAATGAAAGTCGGGGTTTATGATAGGTGATAATAACCATGAGAATTATTTATACGAACACTCCATCTTAAATTGCACTTACTTATTAAATACAACTTGTATTTTCAAAAGAAACTGCTGAACAGAAATAATTATGCACAAATAAATGTTAATATGAGCTATAAAAATAATAAAAATTTGAATATGTCAATTTTGCTCATTCATAAAACTGTTTTCTCAAACTTTCTATTCAAAACTTTTTTATTGTTTTAAATTGAGGTATGAACGAATTTATATATTTTGACTATCGTTTTGTCCAAAGTCGAGTGAGGGTTTTCTTCTGATGAAAGCAGCGGCTGACGAGTAGGTTTGACGCAGATCGTCCCTCGTTATGCTGCGATGTGCATTCATCATGTATGGGCACTCTGCCACTACGCCGGGCCGAGCGAGAGTAGGCGTCGTCTTGCTGTATATGGTCGCTCGGTGGGGCCATCAACCTCACATCTGAGGGTTTATTTCCCCTTTTTTATTTCCCACGTGCTTGTATTGCGGGATTTTTTCCCCCTTCCTATACACTTGACGATGGCATTGCATGAGGGGCTTCCTCTAACTTATTCCAACATCTAAAACGAGCGTCGTCGTTTTTTACCTCAGCAAGTGTTTTATTCGTTTTTTATATCGGATGCATCTGCTGCCAAATAAACTAGATGAGAAGTTTTATCGAATTCTCACTCCAGAGGTGCCATTAATTTTCGAAGGGTTTTAGGTCCTCGGCTGGTTTCCAAGTCGATCTTCTCAGAATTATGTGGTACCCACGACACTTCAATAATCAGAATAGCTCAATTCTCGTCATAATTGTGTAACTTATATTTTCAGTGACTGATGTTTTACAAAATGCCAAAACATAGTTGCACCAAACCAAACACTACGTATTTTATTTCTTGCAATGATGATCACCAAAATATACAAATGTTGAAAGCATAGCTTGTTTTCAATGTTTTGAATTTCGATACCATCTCTAAAAGTTCTCATTTTATTCAAGCGCTGAACAGTGAAATCTGCTGCGACTCTAATTTTGTGTGATTTTTGTCGCCAATAAAATATTAATTTTAACATTCTTCACCCTGGTATTTTTAAAATAGTAGTTGTTCCTAAATTTGACACGGACTTTCCAACAAGACATTATGACTTGGGGATCTCCTGCCCAGCCTCTCTCGGTTGCAAAGCCACTCTCACGTTGCACATAAGTGCGCACTCATAGTGCACTCAGTGTGGTCAACACCCAACAACAGACAGAGACAATAGCTGCCTTGGGAGTGTCTTTGACGACCTTGTGGATTCTGGACACCGTTACAACTATAGTTGAGAACCGAACTCCGCCTATCTGAATCGACTTTCTGCTTTATAACCAGTGGTTTCTGCGCAGACTTGATTAAGTTTATTGTTTATTTAACTTGTTATTACACGTTGAGCCTATTGTGTTCAGTTTTATTAGTCGAGGTCTACCTTTACGTGTGTGATAAGAACTAATATAAATACAATCACAACAAATGCTCTGCCTGATAAAGCGTTAATGATGCTTCTTAATGGTGATGCTTAAGCTTATCGCTTCATGTTCTACCCACGAGAAGTAGAGGTTTATGGTGATTGGAAATATCATAGTTATATCCTCGTATCCAGGTAGTATTAGGGAAATTGTATACGTTATAGGCCTCGATGAAAAACAATTAATTCAGGTAGATGCAGCAAAAGCTGCGGTTCTTCACTGTCTTCAGTGGCCCTTACAAAGGGATGAAACCAAAGATTTTGTCTACATTTTTTCTCAAACCTCGAGAACCTATACTATTTTCAAACCAGAATAAGGTTTTGAAGTACAAAAAAATAAAATAATTACAATAATAGAATGAGGTCTGGTCTTGCATCTCCAGCTAAGGTTTACTGCTGCAACATTTATGTTTTGTGTGTGATTTTAAGAATCACTCCCAAAAAGTCGCAAAAATAGTTTTCTTGTCTATATATTTCGCATTCCCGCCAAATAGAGAACTGGGTTAGAGGATTTTATAAATTTTATTAGTTTTCACACTAAATAGGTAGCATTGGAACATGGCACCACTCCGAGGCATTCGTGTTATATATAACTCTGCTACCCTGGGCACTCTTCGGCACGAGTAAGTGTAAGTCCTCTCGACGACCCTCCTTGCAACAATACTTCCAAGGTCTGCTCGAGTTCCTCGCACCAGCCCAACCACACCCATAGTTTGACGACAACGTGTACCTATACTGATCGCAGGAGTCCGGTTCGGCTAACCTTGATGCGATATCTACGGAAGAACAGTTACTCGCGAGCTCTATTCTGTCGTCGCCCTAGGCTGCAGAGATCAGACGAGGTCGGGGGAACTTTCACGTCTAGCGACTTGTTAGTCATCAGTGTTAGCCTACTGCAAGCCTGGTAGTGTGAGAATTCGAATGCGGTTATTGTTTTCTAAATAAATAAATAAATAATTAAACTGTAACAAATCAAATCCACCGTAATCAAATGTTTAAATCCCAGTCAATGAAATGTATTAAAAACAAAGTACATTTTAATAAAAAGTATCAAGCGAACCATATATTCTGTCTGTTTTGAATTGAATTGAAACCTAAAATAGATTTGCACTACTTACAATAAGTGGCTCGATATGTATTGTGCCATTCCCAGCCTTACGATCGAGGCTAAAAACGCCCCATCCAGGATTTCCGGTGTCGGGAATTGAACCCACAGGCTTTACGTACAACCTGAAGTAATGTATGGTCCACGGGTATCCGCCCGTTAGTGCTACTGATAGACAGGGTACACTTCCTCTGATTTGAACGAGTGAGCGTAGCGAACGGATGATCCCATTCGACTTATACGGCCATATGTTTTTCTGCGTGCGTGTGTTGGGCTGTGTTTTACTTTAAAAAATCGCCGAATCGCTGAACAGATGCGCTAAAATTTTAAACAGAATCGTACGAGTTTATTGAGAACTGCTAAAAAAACCCAGCAAGATTCATGCGATTTAAACCTCAAGAAATAAAAAACTGAAAAATAGATTTCCATGTTTAGAAATTATTTTAACGACAATGGTTAGATTTTGAAAATAATTTTTTTTGTTATTCGCCTGGCCGTGAAATGCCGTGCTCATGAAAGGGTTTGTTGAATGTTGCACGTCAAGGTTTACCCCAAATTCCGCTCGTAGTTGAGTAAACTTGGAAATTTTCACGTATTGTCGGCTAGGTTTACATAAAAGGCCTATTGCCACAGATGATGGATACTGGTTATATGCATTTCAAAATGTTTAGGGCCCTAATTATTTAAAATACAATCCAGAAATTAAAAAAATCTTTCCCGACCAGGGGATGAACCCATTTTCTTTTACATTTCGGCTACAAGGGCCCCTTTAGCCAACTAGACTAGGAAACGCCAAAGTCGTAGTTAGACGAGTGAGCGAGTCATGTGGTGAGTACCCGGAACATTTGCATTTAAGTTTGATAATTATATTCGTATAAACATTTTTTAAGTTTAGTTGGGATACGGGACGGGCGCGTCAACTGTAAGGTCATAATGCTCCTTCTAGCCCATGATAGGCTAGGTAGGCCTAAGGTAGGGGGGAAAAAAAAGTAATGTAAAACCCGGGGACTCAACACATGGCTCACTCACTCGTTTAACAACGACTTTGGCGTTTTTTCCCCAGTAGCCTAGTCACACATACTCTCTCACTCACTTCCACACTCGAACTCTCTAACTCACTCACTCATTCATTCACTCACTCGATCACTCAATCACTCACTCACTCAATCACTCACTCACTCACTCACTCCACTCTCAACTCAACTCAACTCTTCTCCTCTCTCTCTCTCACCTCTTCAAACTCTCACTCCCACTCTCGAACTATCTCACTCCCTCACTCAAACTCACTCACTCGTACTGTCCCACTCATACTCTCACACTCATCCAAACTCACTCGCGGTACCATACAGGTCGAGATGATTGGCACGATCGCACATTGGCCGGGTGTAAGACGCCGGAACCAAGACACACGGGCGTGGTTCCGAATCCCACGCTGGGCACGACGTAAGCGTTGTGCAATACCCGTGCACGGTCACCTTGTAATATTATCCGAGTACGGCTAACTGTCCGTCTAGTCTCCATGGATGCCGTTTACCAATCACACTTAAGAATCTCGGCTACCCTAGTTGCGTACACACAATACAAGCCACGCTTACTTATTAATTATTTTCCGTCTATTTTAGTATTAATAATTATTATTATCGCAATTGCAATCATATGCAACTTTTTAAATGATATATACTCCCACCATCCTTTATACATTTTTATCAAGTATGGGAAAGTCATATCCATACAAAGACATTACCACAACTCATAGAAATTATCTAGGAAATTCCTATAATTTCGTATGCATTATGCTAAATATATTATACCTTTGCGTCATACAATAAAATGTTCCTACTTGATGATAAATCTAACAAATTGATACAATCGTGAGAGTGTGACCCGTTTTTAGTCTTCTACGCCAACTCTGTAGATTCTTAAGTTGGTAGAAATTGGCAGTGATCAATAAAATATAACTTAATTTGTTCGACAGTCCACTACACTTGTAATGAAAAAAATTAAACAAATTGTTGTTTATAAGTTTAGTGGGCAGCCTAAAAAACTAATTAAAAGTTTAAACATCATAATAAATATGTATTTGAAATGTTCCTAATAGTACGTTACTGATAGTAAACTTTATTTTCTATTACATAAATTAAAGATCACAGTCTGCGGTACGTTGTTTTGCTACACATGAGAGGGCAATAGCACCTGGGATGCACTTCTTACTGAAACTTTCCTAGGGAATTTGAAACTCGTATATAAATGTTTCATAGAATGTGCAACGCTGTTAGAAAGAATGCCAGCAAGCATGTAAGTTTTCCTTTCACAAAGCCCTTTGTACTGCCGACCCCACTCGCATATAAAAAACTGCTTGTGGTGATGATGACGTTTTAAAATTCTAAGTTATGCTTGTCTGTGAGAGAACACCAGCAGTTTGTCACTGAGGTGCATTGCTGCGTTGCCCCATGCTCATTGCCGAGTGCAGTGCATGCCGATGCATCCTAAAGCGTGAGTTTTCCAAATTTGGCACGCGATCGTTTCTTTGTTTTTCCAAGTTCACACTATAGTGTATTTCACCTAAGTTTGCCTTCACGTGGGTGAAGTTCTAGCACACCGAGTTGCTGACTTTCGTTTCACAAAAGTGCATTAGTAATAATTGTGTTAATAAGTAAGAGCAGATCTACGAAATCAGGTACGTGTTGGAATTAATACAGAATTATCGCGTCTATTGTACTATTTTCAATGTTTGTAATAGTTTCACCAAACGTTCATTTCGTGCTTTCTTTCACATATTAATAATGTATTAGTTTTAACAGTAACAAATTAATGTAATTTCGACCAACGGTTTTGTGCTACAGTTATCACTTTTCTGGGGAAGCTTAGAAAGCGTTATCATGTACCGAAATCAAAAACAAAACACTACAATAAATGAATGATAAACTTATAAAGTAAAGTTGGTCTTAGGTTGGACAAACTCTACAAGCCATGTTCAGAGTTCCCAAGAACTTACTGACTTGTGCAGCGACGGCGTGCATCTCAAATGCACGAAGACATAGTCATAGTACCTTATTTAGAAGTTGTCCAACTAGTGTACAGTTAGGCTCAAAAGAAAGCGCAAGTGAGACGCTGCGTGAGAGAAACCCGTTCAGATCGAACAATCTATACGTCTGAGTTGAAATTTATGTGAAGATTGCCAATTTAGTTTTGCCATAACTTATATTGCAATACGTAGGTGTGTATGCCGGTTAAAAATTTAAAAACATATTCTCAATGGCTTTGCCTTTGTGCCATCTTAATGGTACCGCTTTAGTAATAAGTATGGCCTGGCTTTTGCTTATGCTAAACTAGATGTGCGTGACATACATGTTAAGAGCCCGCCATTCACAACATGTTTTGACATTGTTATGACTCTTTCTTTACAAAATGTTATGGCTGGCGTAGAGGCCATGGTTGATTATAGGTATGGTCTTGTAGACAATGTATTATGGTTTCTGCATTTCCGATTCGATTTATCGTTTGTGCATGGTGCTCACTGTTAAAACACTGTCAAAATTGACTTATGTCATACGTGCTATAATTATTTGAAACTTCTCCACACTTGTAAATTACTTATTAGTTTGATCCCAAGCAAGGTTGAGGGATCTTCTTTTTCCTAACTGACAGACACATTAATAATCATTACCAAGTCTGTGACATATGAGTTAGAAACCACTATAGCAAACACTCACTGGCCGAATAGACATGACCCTCATTGAAAATCAGCTCAATTGTGGGACCGTAAACAAAAAGTGAAAGGAGAATTTTCTTTATGTTGTATAATGTGATTGTAAGACGTATCCAAGTATCAGTACTGTGGCGTACACAAAATTACTTGTATTCAATCTTGAGAATACATCATCGTTTCGAGAATGCGATTCGTTATTTTTTCGGTAGTTTTGCTCCATCATCGTTGCTGTATTGTTATTAGTTTGTGGTTGCTTGTTACTTTCGCAAGATGTGCAACAATGGGTCGCAATTAGTACAAACGTAGACGAAGGTAGACTCTAATGTCCGAGAGGAGATGCTATATATTATTGAATGTGCTAGGGAGCATACGGATCTTATGTGACCTGGTATTTGATTTGAGTTGTGCCGGATATTTTTGAAAGTACGCCCGCTTTCATGTAAGCTATTTATTATACCTTCATTACTCTACTAAAATGCATGCACTTAATTAATAACTAGGGTTCAGTTGTTCTTCCATTAAGTGTTTTATTATTAGTGGAGTCTTATTTTCTGTGTTGTTGTCAGATCTAATTAAGGGGCCACGAAGTTCACAGATTGGGGCATTCATCAAAAGGACTTGCTTATGGCATGTGCCTCCACAATCCTAGTCCCAATATATGTCCTGTGTCCGATGGATTTGGCATTACTTTACTGTTTAATAACTTTTAAGTACACCTTTATCATGTTTGTTTGGATTTTTTGGGCATGATTGACTTATTTATCTCTTGGTAATTAAAACAAAAATTTATACCGTAGAACCCATTTGTGAGACAATTTGACAATCAAGTGAATGTCTCCCCTACTTTCAAGTACACCTTTTTCATGATTGTTGGATGAGCGTAGCGAGCGTAGCGAGCGAAGCGAAGATTCCATTTCACTACACCGGAGAAAAAAATCCGGATTTTTTTTTTTTTTTTTTTTTCTGTATTTTTGTCTGTCTGTTTACACGATTCCGGCTAAACCGTATCTCGATTGCGATGAAATTTTATGGAGGCCTTCAAATCTCTGAACTAAGAACTGCCACGATTTTGAGCGCAATCGAAAAATTATTTCTCATGAAAATCGCAATTTTACGATTTTTTTCGATTTTTAAAAGATTTCTTTGACTTATAACTCCTACATGCTTTATCCGATTGTAATGATTTTTTCACAGAACCTTAATTTTATGAATTGATATATTCTTGTGAAATTTGAGCGTAATCAAATAAATATTTCTCATGAAAATTTCAATATTACGATTTTTTCCTTTTTTAAAATTACGATTAATTAAAAAAAAAATTATTTAATTTGATTTAATTTTAAAAAAATATCAACAAAGTTCTGATTTTTTCACAAAACAACAGAAATCCGCAAACACATGGCAGCTCAATTCACCAATTACGCTCATCCAACAACGCGGCGGGACTTAAGCGTTTCCTAGTTTACATTTTGGACATGATCTCTTGTTTATTAAAACAAAAATTTATACCGTAGAACCCATTTGTGAGACAATTCGACAATCAAGTTGAATGTCTCCCCGTTACTGCTGTTCCATTTTCCATGATCATGAAGCAAGTTTCAAGATAAGTTAATGCACGTGCTATGAGTTCTAAGTCACGGGTTATGTCACAGAATACCTAGTTTGAGACAATGTTTCCTCCAAACAATGGTATTCTCTCAGCTTATCTGTCGTGTATGTCGCCGGTACCCGTACTGTTACTCGTAAGTAGGTCATACTTGAGCCCGCGTACTGCATTTATAACACTCTAATATACTTAATATTTCTACTAATCATTTCGACCTCCCTGTCCCAAGTTCCGGGTTCGATCCGGTTCCGGTTCGTTTCAGCGGCTCTGCTCGTGCATTAATGTCTCTTTGTGAAGCATCTGCGCTCACAATGACTGGGTGAGCGGAGGAGGTGCCTAAATGTCAATGTCAAGTCAAGCATCGATGCGGGGTATAGGTCAGTCAGCCATTGAGTGGTCGGTCACACTTTTACTTTCTCCTTGAAGTAGGTAGGGGCTATTCTTAGCTTCTAAACGGGTTAGCAACACGTCGCACGCAAGTTGAGATGTGTTTGTGATTAAACACGGTAATGATATGTCTTTCGGTCTTGGTAACAAGTGCAATGTGCATGTTGATGTAGGTTATTTGTGACGGAGAGCTGATGGCGTATGATACAGTCACTTAACTTTCAAACTCCAATGCCACAATTTAAGTTTAAATCGCTTTGATAAAGTCATGGGTTTAAAATTTTCTGTCAATATTTAGTTATTTTATCATCATGTCAAATAAACATTTCTTTCAATATTTGAAGTCAATTACATTACGTTTTACATTTATCAGTTATTAATAAGCTAACATACTTATGCAATTACACCATCTTAAATACTCTCACCGCATCGGTAGAATACTTCGATAATTATTGTAAAAGCTGTAATTAATATTTTTTGTCTATACGTAACCATTTTTTGATCAGATTAGTGACATACTAGTTTCACACCATTGCCGAAATGCGGATGTTTTGTCTCTTGGCAACATTTTAGACGTTAGGTTTGTTTTTATTAGGTGCAATTCAAAAGCACCTACATGAAGTTGAAATTAAAACTCACTTTCGCGCGGAGTAATTTCACGACTGGTCAAACAACGCTTAGGCTTTCCAGACACCACAAGCGGTTTAGTTTAATTAAAGCTACTTCCTTTCTAACATAAATATAACAAAACGAAACAAAATCAACGTGCTTGTTAAACCGGAATTTGGAGAATAAAACAACGATTTGTACTTGAACACAGTGAGAGTTTTGAAAACTTTCCAAGTTGTCATGTGGCAGCCAGAAATGACCAGCATGGGTTTTCTGCGACGACAGAACGGTTTGGAGTTGGCAATAGTACCGTCGTCGACATTTCCATGCGATAGGAATCCCTAGGATAGCCAATAAGAATCAATATATTATCTCATTCTAAAACTGTACTTCAATAGTGTATGCATAGAATTACCCCGAAATAATTGATGCCACTGTCTGTAGATGAGAATTTCCACATTAGGTACTGTACACAATGTATTTTGTAACCTATACGACAGTCGTTTATTGAATGTTATATTTCAATTTATAAAACAAGAGCTTACTTAATATAAACTTTCAATGTATTTAGCATGTTTTATTATTATTCTTTTTCAATTAAAAGATGCAACAGTCAGCTATTTTTTAAGATTTTCATCGGGCGCGTCGACCAAATGTTCAATAATTTGTTTTAAATATTTATTGACTACATTAATTTATATTCTTATTAGATATAAAAATCATCCTTATTTAAGAGTTTTAATAATTCTAAGTTCATATTAGATTAAAATAAAACTGCAGCACACGTCCTGTGCAGAGCAGAGGAAAGTCGTGCATTCCTCTTTACCGTATTTGCGACTAGCAAAACACGAAAACTAGGTTGATGTGTATCTGAAGTGTGTGCCGTGAAACTCTTAGCTCCTGACTGATCTTTGCACAACGTTGCAGTTACACTTACCGACTTACGTAGTGCTATAATTACTTGAACTACAATACTTGTCATAACGGAGTCTGCGTCGGTGTCTGGTTCAGCATAGTCACGGACGTAGATGTCTCGTGGCCTGATCATTGTTTGAGGAGGTTTCCATGTTTTGCACCCACTCAAGTGAATCACGTCCAGGTACTTTCATCGTAGTCTCTCACTAGCGACCTTCTTATGTATATTGGTCTAGTCTTGGTGAGACAAAGGATACTTGCAATTTTCTAGGAACCAGATTTGCAACCATGTCGTACATAAGACGTCAACCTCTAGCCAGTAAAGTGACCAGTGGTGTTATTATTTTTTAGGGGGGAGTCAGGTCTGAAAAACCTTACACTTTACAAGTTGAAGCAAGGAGATCGGATTAAAATTAAGTTTGTATGCTTCATGATGCAAATACTATGATATAAATAGTATTTTAGAGAACAATGTGAAGCAACAGTACTTTTTGAACTGGAAATTATTTTATTTGTCTGACTTAAATAAAGCTTCAAAGCACACATATTTCAAAATTTGTAACACTGGTGTGTTGTTAATTTTTTCCTTTTGTTTTAACTTTGGCCTTAAGATTTCTGCCTCATACAGTACTAAGTTGGCTTTCCGTTCTTGCCTCGACCCGAATCAACTAGTTACAAGCACGCTGAGCATGAGCAGAAAGTCAAGCTTATAAAGCTTCTCAATCTCGATCCGTGATTGCACAGACTCGTGCATAATTTCCGTTTAGTACCATTTTAATAACATCGTGACAAATCATTTCTTCCTTCGATCAGTTGATTTTAATCTGTTGTGTCATGAATGATGCATCTTACATTCGTACCCACTTACAATAATGGTTTGTATTGACATGAATTATAAGAAAGTTTTTACGACTTCAATTTCGCTTTCTATCATAGTCTTTAGATTAACAATCCGTTTTCCTTAAATCACATCTAACGACTTTCAAGTTGTTCGTCGATGTACTAGAATAAAAGATTGCACGATCTCTTACGTCATCGCGCATGCATTATTCAAACCAAAGACACGCCCACATTTTTTAACGTCGATTTTTAAGAGATCTGTTTATCAAGAGCAAGCTGATGTAACGAAATGTCTGAATTACAGCAGGTATAGTTTGACATTGCTTTGGCATTGGTGACTTGGAAACTACGTCATTCACATTTGTATGCTTGTGCATGGATGGGTTATTCTTTTAATTTTAGGTAATTGTCTATAATATTATTGTATTATTCAAGACATGTATATTGCTTAATAGAATACTGAATAAAGCGGTCTATATAAGACTCTGATAGGGACGTGAGAAGTATGAATTACATACGGATTATGTATGAACATGACTACGGTGGTAAGGAGGTTCAAAGCGCATGACTCCTAAGAAGGTGGTTTGAAATTATGCATTATTCTTAACAATGAGATTTTGTTATTGTTATTCATCATCATCTATCACCACTCAAGGTTAATGTTAACAGGTAAGGTACGGATTCGTATTTGTTACTTCAGGTCAGGACATGGTTGTTATACCTACGTTTCTACGGTGTTTTATAAAGTGAATTCTGTTTTAAACGATAATTTAATAAAATGTATTTTTCTTTAACGAAGAGTAATCAGAGAATCACTTCTTGACGTTTTCGAAGACGGTGTCATTGAAGATAAAGAGTGGTTAGCGGCCTAGTTGGTCACTCATGACGTACTCTCCACCCACCCGCCGCGTGGGTCGGTGGTGTAACCAGGCGTTGTTGAGAGACGTCAGTTCTGCAGCATGACTCAACAGAGCTGGCTGAAATGTTAATCAAATGTCAAAGAGTAAGTTGCTGCAACAGAAATGCCTAGAATGTACTTAACAATTAGCAATTATATGCTATCTCCACGCTGTCTGGTCGCAATTACGAGGGGAGACTGCATGGTGACAATCTCCAACCATTTGTTACAGGGTACGTTCTTCTCTTCTGTTGACTTAACATTGGTGCCGGATTTATTCTAAACAGATAAACAGAAAATAAACAGAATCGAGGTTGAACTATCTTGCACAATCTGTTTTATTTTTAACACAATCCAAAACTTTTTCTTTTTTTACATACGGTTCTTTTAAAATTTAAAACATGAACGTACAAAATTTAAAAACAATCATTGAGCTAACTTTTTTTTCAAATGCATCACTCCATCACCAGCGGTTTAGAAACGAGGTGGGCATACCGTCCACCACATTTTTATTGTTTTTTTCCTGATTCCTGACAAGCGCCTATGACCCGACCACATCCTTACTTCCTATCCTCCAGCTTGAAGCTCTGTGCAAACACCCACAACATCTTGGTTGCAAGAAGCTTGGTGACGTCACGTGGAGTTCTCGAGCGCATCAGCTGGCGTCAGTGAGATTCACAGTAATAATGCGGTTGTGGTCATTCAAGCACATGCGCAACGTCATTTGTGGCCGCTGGGTATCATTGGTTGGTCACACTCATTGCACGTGGTTCAAACTGCAATGTGCATTGCAAACTTCTACTTTTTATTAACGTACATTGTCTGTGCAATGATTGGAAACAATTATTTTGTGTTTTACATTTCACCTTCGGATTTCTCATGTTTATTCAGAATTCGTAATTTCAAATATTATATTAATTTCGAACTAGAATAATCTTAACTTACTAACTTTCCTTTATTCTGCATGTGTCACGTTTAACGATAAAAAACAAAAATGATCTCCGACTATGTCACTGCGCTTCAAAAACGACGATATGCGTATATAATGTTTTTTGGTCATAGCGGTTAGCCAACAGCAAGAAATTGAACTATCCGGCACCTCACAAATGGTAATTTTAACTAAAATTTACCTTTATTTTATTACATTCGGTTCTTTAAAACTGTTAAACGATTGAACGTACAAATTAAAAACAATCATTGAGTTACTTTTTCAAAATGCATCACTCCATCCACCAGCGGTTTAGAAACAGAGTGGGCATAACCGTCCACCACATTATATTTATTTTTTCCTGATTCCTGAAGACACGCATGACCCGACACATCCTTACTTCCTATCCTCCAGTTTGAAGCTCTGTGCAAACACCCACATCTTGTTGCAAGAAGCTTGTGCACGTTCACGTGGAGTTCTCGAGCGCAATCAGCTGGCGTCAGTGAGATTCACAGTAATTAATGCGGTTGTGGTCATTCAGCACATGCGCAACGTCATTTGTGGCCCGGGTCTCATTTTGGTCACACTCATTGCACGTGGTTCAAACTGCAATGTGCATTGCAAACTTCTACTTTTTATTAAAGTACATTGTCTGTGCAATGATTGGAAACAATTATTTTGTGTTTTACATTTCACCTTCGGATTTCTCATGTTTATTCAGAATTCGTAATTTCAAATATTATATTAATTTCGTACTAGAATAATCTTAACTAACTTTCCTTTATTCTGCATGTGTCACGTTTAACGATAAAAAAACAAAAATGATCTCCGACTATGTCACTGCGCTTCAAAAACGACGATATGCGTATATAATGTTTTTGGTCACTGGGTCGGGGTTAGCCCCAATCGTCAGAGAAATTGATTTACCCGGCACCTCCACCAAAGGAAATATTGAAGCTAGAACAAAATGTATAACAACTGTAAGATTCTCTCACAATTTTTTAGTACTCCCGTACCCGTGTTTTTACTACATATCAACATCTGCATATATTATGCAAATTGAGAATTGAGTAGATTTTTTTAAAATTTCGTGATGGATGATGAATTAGTGAGTGATTGGCAACTATTTTCGTTTACATAAAATATGCTGGAAAAATACTATGCATCTTGAGTGCATGTATGGTCTGTAAAAATTGACAGGTGTAATTTGGCATCTGTTCCAGCAACACCGAAAAATCAATTGTTTCCTCCAATAAAATGCCCATAACATTTTTGAAATCAGCTCTCGAAGTATAGGCAAAGCAAAGGCAGGCATGCTACACCTCGGAAATCACAAACCTCAGGTTGGCTATGAAATCATCTCCTTGGGCTTTTCCCTCCCGACCATACATCAGGTGTCTTTACCCACACAAATCCCAGAAGCCTGAGCGGGCTCACGTATACGCTGTGATTCTGACACGTCCATGAACCGCACGAACGTCTCATTCACGACTGACGGTGTAACCCACATCGGTTGATTCCTTCCCAGATCTCTATGAAACTGTATGTAGTTTGATTATTTTGACTGTATGTTAGGTCCTTACAAGTCAATTTTAATTTAAATTTGGTTCGCCATACAAATTATTGTTAATGGATGCTAACTACCTTGCGAAATATCGTGTAAAAACTAATAAAATAAGCTAATTAGATGGTTTTAATTGCGTACACTGAGTAAACAAGTATGTCACTATTATATGAATGATGATAATCACGTACGCATATCTTTAGTAAAGATTGATAAAAAATTATAGCAATTATCCGTATGCAAATACATATGTACAGGTCGTAAAGGCAATAGTACTGACGCGTTACGATTTTAAATCCGACGTTATTACAGACGTTAATAATTCAGACAGAAGGTTACTGCACGGCAAAATGCAATTATCTCTTATTTGGCTAAACGAACGAGGGCTGAGGGCTAGGTCTTGAACCCTTGTATGATTGTTGAAAAGTCATCAGCCAGTATTGAAACCGTATCTCTCGGATAAGACGATCCTCGCGGCCTAGCAATGAGCCACTTCTGTGTAACACAGACTCAAACAATGCAATGTTTCCCCCAACTTGATGGGTAGACCTTGCAATTCTAGAAACATAACACGACTTGCAATAATTGTCGTTGTCAGCATGTTTTACGTGTGATATATCCCACAAGTGCGGTGACCAGGTAATTCAAGGTCATCACACGTGTATCACTTGTGACGTATCATTGCGTTGTTTAGTAGGTGTGTGAAGGTTTTACACGCAATACCTTGTGTTTGGTGTTCCTTGACGAGATTGTGTTGGGGAGGACATAGCGTAAAAGCGTTTAGTAATATAGCATCGACTCCAAATGTCAGCATTGATCAACACAAAAAAAAAACTGCTTAAAACGATGTAATTTTTTAACTTCGTCACCAAAAAGAGGTAACGTTTCGGAAAATTTACCAAATTTTGTCACAATTTTGTCCCCCATTTGAGCATGAAAGCTGCTTGTGTGAAAAAATGTGATTTATTTGGTACTTTCAGAAATCCTGTTGACTTCAACTTAATGGCTATTCCACCGCGTTTTTTCTATTTTCCAAAATATGCTACTGAGTCAAAATATAGTGAATGGCTTTGAAACATGGCTATTTTAGAAAATCAAAAATATTTTTTCCAAATTTTTCTGATCCGGTACACGGCCAATATAGCCACCTCAAAATAATTTCAAACTTCAATTCGCCAGGGCACACCATTCAACGTAGGGTGTTGTGCTTTTGTGACATTAATTTTCAACTGTTTTTCTTTGGACTGACTGAGAGAAAACAGATTTATTTTAACAATTGTCTTTCCTGCGAATTTTTTCGTTTGGCGGTACAAATCGGTAAAAAATACCGCCAAACGAAAAAATTCGCTGGAAAGACAATTGTTAAAATAAATCTGTTTTCTCTCAGTCAGTCCATAGAAAAACAGTTTAAAAATTAAAGTCACAAAGCACAACACCGTACGTTGAATGGTGTGCCCTGGCGAATTGAAGTTTGAAATTATTTTGAGGTGGCTATATTGGCCGTGTACCGGATCAGAAAAATTTGGAAAAAATATTTTTGATTTTTTAAAATAGCCATGTTTCAAAGCCATTCACTATATTTTAACTTAGTAGCATATTTTGGAAAATAGAAAAACGCGGTGGAATAGCCGGCTATGCAGAAGAAGTACAATGAATGCGTCTAAGTATTTCAAACAGCAGCGATTGTCTTTCTTCGGGAGCACGTACTAGTGTGATAACTCAAATGTTACATGACGCTTTTATTGATGATAATAAATGGTGATAACATTAGGTGAAGGTCAATTAATTTCAATTTGTACTATAATGTTATGGTGATTATGATGTACTGTTTTTTTGTACGAATGAATGTGAATTTTTATTCAGTCTGGCTGTAGTTGATCGTTTTTTCTGCCTCTCCTACGCATCGTCAGGCACCTTCCCTACGCATCGTCAGGCACCTCCCCTAAGCATCGTCAGGCACCTTCCCTACGCATCGTCAGGCACCTCCCCACGTCAGGCACCTCCCGGCCGACGTGTGCACCCACCGTAGAAAGTGTCGTAGAATGGTTTACATTACCTGTTTGTGTTTGTTCAAGATTTCTCGTCGTTAACCTAAGATTGTTGACGTTTCCTCGTGTTTCATACAGGATGAACTTTCCACGCATCGCCTGGCAAGAGTTATGTCATCTGGGCTTACTTACATCCTCTTCTTGCGACATCACGATGATTTGTTTGTGTGCACTACTTATCACCTAATTGTTATCAATCTAAATTTCTTCTCGTGAGTCTTATAGTTATTTATACACAAGTTAATATTAAGTGTGTACTTTGTCTACGATACAGTCACGCAAACTCAAGAAACACGTATGAAGTTACTTTGTTTAAAAGGCATTTTTGAATCATGGTTGCATGGTTTAGGCTTAAAAATTTGTTGAATAATTATAATGTTACATCTATTTTGCAACAAATCAAGATTCGAATTTTCATTATGTATTTTGTAATTTTTTTGTTATTTCATCATGTTAAAATTTTCTTGTATATGCACAAAACTAAATACAGATTTCGAACTCATAAAAGTTTGAGCATTCTTGCAATGTTCATAATATTTGCTTTACGACCTCATTCGGTCATTAATTTCCACACGATTTTTTTTAAAATCTGTGATCAAATTCTTTAAAATAATAATTTATTTTCTCTTGTTCGCTAACAATACTATTTTTTCACCTCATGTTGCGCCACGCCAAGTCTCGTAGTTTATTATCGTTCTTTGTTTACATTGATTTGGATCGGAGGTCGTGGAGTTCGTGTCCCGGCGAGGTCGTTTCCTCGCTCCCAACGCGCTCACCCGTAACCGAAACCGCAGGTCTTAAAAGGGTATTGAACACGTGTTGTACACATTATTTACATGGGAAAGTATTTTAATTATTAGCCATTTGCCACAAAATATTTGCGTGGGAAAACTGTATAGTGAACTTTACAGCACTTTTTAAATAGTACGCAATTTATAGCTGGGGCGGGGTACAGATTTATACAACTTATTTCACACTTCGTACAAGTACTTGCTGGTATAATAACAATTTCATAATTAATTACAGGAATCTGTTTACGAGGGAATAGAACACATTTGGCAGTCGGCAAATAGCTATTCGCTCGGCCGGGAAGTATCCGACGGGCATAAAACTTTACGAAATTGTCAATAAAGCGTGCAAGGACAGCCCTAAAGTAGTAGATGTTCGATATTTTGCTGTAATCATCTAAAAAAAAAATCACAAATATGGTAAATTTTAGACTTTTTAACAAAATCCAAATCGGGGAAAAATATTCAAACAAATTATTTGAAATTAATTTTTAGAAAAGTGTTACAGTAGAGTCCTTCATCCCTGCTCCGTGACAACTGTCCAAAATTTCAATCTTCTTTGGTGTCAGACTTTCGAGCGAACAGGAATTTGCTAAAATGCATGTCAAGCAAGTCATGTCATGCAAAGCTGCAATACTTTGACATTGATTAGTCAAGAATGTGATTTATTTCACATTTATTGAGGATGAAATGTTAAGTCATTCAGCATGACGTAATTGAACCATATGCATCTCCAACCAAATAACGACGAAATTCAATAACTGAAACAAATGTGTATTACCGGTAATTTGAAAGTAATTTCTTTGAGCCTCGTCTCTGTCCAGTACGGTTCTTGCACGTCATATTGCAGAGCCTGCAGCTGAGCCCTGAGGAGGGAATGTATTCGACCTCGACAGCCCAAGACTGGTGAATGTCTGTAAAGTTCATGCTTTTTGTATTGCAATAATAATATAATGTCTCAGTTCTTCACAACTGCACTTTGTTGAGTAACAGCCTCGGTAACAATAGAGCAGCGATCACGCCTTTGCTTTATATATTGGCAATGCTTTGTACTTTCTAACTGCAAATCGTCGATCACGTAGCGCCGAAGGACAAATTTACGAAGTTCCCTGGAAAAAAAACTATAATATTTGTGTCTTGGACTTTGATTTAATGTGATCGGAACGGAAACACTTCCCGAATCATATCACACGGCTGCTGTATATTAAAACAATAATATTCTCATCTCGTGTGGGGTAAATAAATAGATCCGTTTAGGTTTAGAAATCAGATGTTGTCCTTTGTAATTTGCCCCCTAGAATTTTTAAGAATTATCATAAATTTCAAATTTCCATTTGACATTACATGACTCAGTAATTATTATTTTTAACACAATAAACGTATTATATACTCATAGGTTATTAGAAAATAACATAGCATATAGCCCCAATAACAAAAGTGTACATCAATAAATTAAAAACATCTAGCTTTTAATGTGCCTAACTGAATCAAATCATAAAACTGTGTGACAAAATAGATTTTGTAATTTCGAATTTGTCCGACAATAATATGGTATATATTGACGAAGGGGGAGAATATTGTGGTGTTACACAATTGTAGTGTACCTTATGTAATGGGAAAGCCACGCCTGAGGTCGCGATCTTACCCATTATCTGACCACAAAGGCGTAACTACATTTGTAACAAAACACATCGCAACCCATCCATTACCAATGATCTTCCGATATCTCTAATAAGTAACCACATCGATCTGACCAATTGGCGCACGACGCTCTCTTGTAACCGGTGTTACCCTATCCTCCCACATGCTGCAGTTCAAGCGCTTGCACTCGTCTGCAAAGGTTGAGTAACACACCCCACCGTTCACCATCGCGGAAGAGAAAGTCTCAGTCCGGCCACCTAACACCTGATAAAAGTAACAACCAACAGCACAATTGAATAAAAAGGTGTTCGGTTGGCCAATACCCAGCCGGCCGTATCGCTCACTGTAGCACTAGCTCATGTAAAAACCGTTCAATTAACACGTCTGACTGGGCTTTGGTTAGGTAACGCTTCGAGGAAATGTAATTGGGATTACAGTAAGATAAATGCGGAACTGTTCAGATCTGGACAATACAATGCATGCTCTGTACTACAAAACACATTTTAAGATCATGATTTTTAGGACTATACACTACTCAAAACAAGACAAAGATTTCTATATTTCGAATTTGGAAAGTTTTTGTTACTTCTTCTTTTTTGTTTTTGGTGAATTTTATAATTTCTTTTATTGGTTTTTAATAACAACTACAACCACATTTATTATTATGTTTCTTTGGTGCATTTTGTTTTGGTTTCATGGCATTGTTTGTTTGTTTTAAAGCCCATTCTGTTGTTATTTTTTCAACTGTCATTAAAAACCTGATAAAGGAGGTTGAATAACCTTTGAAATATCGTAATCTTTGTTTTATTTTGAGTAGTGTAGTCCTAAAAATCATTATCTTAAACCTGACCTAATCTAAAAGAGTTTCATCATTACTAGGCCGCCTCGCGAACGCTTTTTTTAGTCGCGTTGATGGATGAGCTTTTTTTAAGTTTTTAGTTTGGGTGTGATCTCTTTAATTTTGCAAGTGCTTTTTGAATGCATTGTAGGTCATTGTTGTCATGTTTCTATTGTAACTTGTTAATTGTTATTATATTCCTCAAAAAACTTATATTAAAATATTATTTCTATGGGTTCTGGATACCTTTTTTAACTTATTCTTTCAAAAGGTACTACATCACCACAACCTTAATGTCCGTGTGTTAAATGGACGTTGGAGCCCCACCCGTTTGGTCAGAATCGGCCCAAATATCACGAAAATATCGCATTAAAAATCGAAAAAATCATAAAAGTACGATATTCATGAGAAATATTTCTTCGATTATACCCATAAACGTAGCAAGTCTAAGTTCAGAGAAAACGAAGGTCCCCTCCAATTTTCATCAAGATCGCATATGCCTTTTGCCCGGTAGAGCGCAAACAAACAGGCAGAAAAACAAACAAGAAAACACCCGAGCTAAATTTTTTTAGGGGTCAGTGAAATTGAAGTCTTCGCTTCGTTCATCCAATAATGAAACACATCTTATTGTGCATGGATTATTGCTCATCGTGTTACGTTGAGCAGCTTAACTTACGGCTTAAGTGATAGTTTGTGTGCTGTCATCTAATGCCGACAAATATTCCTAATGCGAGGACCACGAAAAGATTCGTAATTGTTTTCGACATTAGCCCAGATCGTGAAGCACACTGACTTTTATCTAGGATGATTGAGAGATGGATACTAACGGAACCGAACGTGCAGATACGCGTTTTGCGATGCGGTTGTCAGCCCGTTTAGAAAATTGTTTTTGGTTATATAGTTACGTGCTTCATTTCAAGTCCAGTTTCACTCATAAGAATTCAAGCTCGCACATTCGGGCATTTGCCATTTTTTGCTTACTCTTGGCAGTGTCAAATCAAGAAATCAATATTTGCAAATAGTTCCCACTTTTTTTGGCAATATCGTGTTAGTATTAATAGTTTCGTTGATTATAGCCTAATTTTGTTTTCAAATCACTTGCACAGAGAGCAACTTTTCGAACGTAATAATGAGTGGGAACTATATTAAACACATGTCTGACCTATTGAGGGTCTACTTATAAAATACACCGTGTTGGTGGGAAGAGAAGTGGGTCCGGCAATTTGGTTTGTGTTTGCAAAGAAGAGAGTTTTCGGAAAGTAGTATCTCTGAGTCGTGTAGGCCTGTTCGGTCGGGTCACCCGGGTCTTATAAACAAACACGATGATTCTGGCGACCTATTTACAGACTCCACTAACCCACTGTACGGAGATCAGCTGTGTGAGTGCGCTTTTGCTTTCACCGTCTACTGCAACCGTTTGAATAGCTATTAGGTTTATGAGTATGACTGTTGAAATTGCTATCTCGGTTACGGATGTTATGAGTATATAGTTAAGAGTGGCAATATTGAGTTGATGTCTTTCATTCTTTGATGTCTTACTTGTCGTTGTCGTTGTCGTTGTCAATATTATTTGTAACAACTTTGGTCGATCTTCCTTCGTAATCTGTATGGTCTAATTCTAAGAAATAATCTCAGATTTATTAAAGTTGCATGTTTGTTGTTATATTGCAGATGTACAAAAAATTGCAAGTTCAAACGATTTCTCAGAACGAACTTCAGTTAAAAACTTAAAAACTGGATCACACTTCAAAAAAAATGTTGAAAAACCCATGAAATAAAATTAACATCCACAAGAATGCCAACAGAATTATAAAAAAAAACATTTTTCGTATTGCACTAAAATAATTATAATGATCAAACCATAAAATATGTGTTTTAAACAAAACTAATGGTAGACCTACCTAATAATAAACCCACAGTAGGCCTATTTAGAATTAGTAGCTAGGTATTTTAGTATAGAATTGATTGTTCAACATGCTAAATCTGGCAAGAATCGAGGTTGTAAACTTGTAATGAGCTCAAGGGTCTGAATGTTGAGAGACTTGGATCTCTCGACAGGAGTGGGCTTCGTTCCTCTACCGTTTCTCTCCCCCCCCCCCCTCTACGCCTACTTGTACACGAAATACGCGTGATCACTGTCAGTAATTTAAACGTAACTTTTTCTCGACTTGTTTTTGGTGACGCCTAGCCCAACAATGAATGACGGGAGACCCTATCTCTGACTTTTTGTCGAAATCTCAGGTTTCACCTTTAATGTGCGAAACGTGGGTGATTAGCTACAGGTAGGTACCATGAGAACTACCGTTGCCATTTACCTGGGGATAATCTACTTTTATTGTAGTATTATGTTGTCATTGGCCAATCACTGCCTTATGACACAACACTACTTTTTACACTAAAATAAACTGTGTTCTTTGTATGAATGTGACATAATCAACATTGCTGCTATTGCGTATATCAGGAATTACCTTACAATTAATATACCTAGAATTCATAATAGTTGTGAATGGTTTTGCTATACACAAATAAATGTCCTGCTTTCAGTGACTTACTGGGTCCACTTGATATCCGCGATCCAGGGATGTAGTAGATCCAGTAGCCCTTGGGTTTTTGTGAAGGAGTATATTCTGCTTTTAATTAAAAGTTGCGTTTATGTGCGTGCCCTTCATTCTGAGACGAATTGATGAAAGTAAGCCGGATATTTCGTGTATGTGTATTTTTAAGTAAGTTTCCTTTGCTTTACTGTCTGCCAACGTTTATCGGCGAGTTAATTAAGAATTCATGGAACATTCGCATGATTAGTTGACTAGCATCGCACCAGGTTCTACATCCACTTGGCTTTCTCTCTCTCTCTTTCTTTCTTTCTTTCATTCTTTATGATATTAACAAAACAAAGTTAGAGGGAATCTGCGTATATTATGCAAAGTGAAAGAGAAAACCAGATGTTGACAGAAGATTCTCCGAAGCACGGAAACAGCCTCCATGTTCAGTGTAAAAACTTTATACAATCTCGAGGCATTAAAATAATATGATCTCTAGTTTATGTTTCGGAAGCAAAGAGTGTGCCACTTGTGTGTTGTTACATCACATCTTACGTGGTACTGCTAAGATAAGATGAACTAGATCTGAGAATGAAGAAATATCAAAATATTTATATCAGAATCCCTCCCTCCGCCCTATAGCTAATATTATGTTTACTGTGTCGCCGAGTTTTCGTAATGTAAATCATCTAAGCACTCTAAGCTTGCTATGAACTTACTGAAATGTGTGATCAATGATCATCTTTACCCCTGTATACTACCTCCATCCATCCCATCCAATGGTTTATTTAAAAAGGAATTCAAGTAGGTAAACCAATACTTTCACATTAATATCTAAAATAAAAAAACTTGTTCGTTCATACTTGATTTTTTGGGCTCACCGAATAATTATGCTAAATGTATAATTATCTTAAATTCACGTGGCCTCTGTGGGCCACATTGTCAAGGTGACGTAAAGGCCACGAAAAGTCGGTGCTGAAAGTTCATTTAATTAATTTATATTAGCGTATGCTCGGTGTACCAGAAAAACAGGTATCTTTCAGAAGAAAGTCGCTTATAAACGTGTCTCTTCTTTCTATACCCACAAATTTTGTATCGTAGTGTCAATCACCTTTTAAGCCGAGGTTGATTACTGATTAGTTCGCCAAGGTCAGTCTAAAATAAGTTATTTGTATAGAAATCAAATAATTAAAACGAGAACGTTTAGGAATCTTCTTTACAAGCGTTGCTATTAAAAAGTATATACAAACTGGTTCTGTTTCGAGTAGTGCCTGTGAGAAATGCAATTAACAATATTATCCAGTGCACAAAAAATGCGATTCGTTCTCAGCGTGTATTGCGTTTAAAACAGGATTTTCGTTTACAAATCATAAAATGTAATTTTACACAGGAAATCATTTATTATGAAGTAATTATTGCTTATAACGTGCTTGTCAACATATCCTGTTATTAGAATTGCTTAAGTGGTTGCGGATTGTTGTTTTGTTAAGTGCATCAATGGTGTATGGAATTCACGGGGATAGCATTGACCTACGAGATAACCATGCAATCATTAAATTACTTGAGTTTAGACCATTTTTTTTTGTAAAATAATTCCCAACAAACAAATGTAACAATTTGCGATTTCCCAACAAATACACATTTATTTATTTATAATTAAATTAACGCAGGCCCTATACCTATATCCTATTCGGCTGGCTTAAAAAAAATCATTTACAAACGAGGATAATTTGAAACGACGGACGATGACGAAACAATTGAAGGAAAATAAGTATTCTAAACAAAAACATAATAATGTTACGTACGTTATTCGTTTATATAATATCTATGCCCCTTGGCTATTGAATTTCCGGTAGATTAATATTCATCGATTCAAAAACAATATATTTTTGTTTGCATACCTTACCTTTCTTGGAGACAGTTCTGTCTGTAAAACTACATTTCAAGGACAGGCGTAAACGTGCTCCGCTCACCGTGTTACCACGTGGGCATGTTCTGGGCACACTTCTATCTGGGATCACCCTCTTCCCAGTTAATTATCACACCCATCAGGTCACAGGTCAAATAATATATGATAGTGTAGGTGGTTCGCATTGTTTAAAATATTTGCTAGAAGGAAACTAGAATTACAACATATTGATTGAACTGTGGAGGCGGCGAAGAATAACTGTCAGCTAAGATAGGAGGGTCTAACTACCTCTAACGGGATTGTGTCGTGTGGGATCCGTTTAAAGTAGATATTTGTGATAAGTCTTAGGCAATTTGAATTTCAAGAACGTTTATCGATGATAATTATGTTCTAGGTAAGGTCGTTCGCAGTAGTTAGGAAAGATAAAATCATTCTGGGGTCTTGTATTTCCGAATAATGTGGTCGTAATCGTGTGCTTCTGTTCGGGTATGTAAATATTTAAAATGTAAACGAAGTTGATTGGTCATCAAATGGTGTGTTCATGCTTAATAGTCTGGTGTTGTTTAAGCTGACCTAGGCTGATAAGGTCACAAACCTCGTCGCAAGGACATGATAACGATTTAGCCAAAGCGTGCAGTGCGGCGCAAGGCGGATATCAAGCAATCGCATCTGATCTTACGTAATTGCATAGTTCAATTTTAATTATTGAATATTACGTATGAATTTAAAATTAAACTCTTATATAGCTTTTAAGTACGCTGCACTGGCTTGCTCGCGTATGCTCACTGGATGCAATATCTACGTATCAGAACTTCAGGCTGCGCAAGTGCAAGGGTACTATGAAACATAATTATATTATAATACGCGTTTTGCCGTTTGTCAATCAATACATCCCTAAAAAACGTTATTTACAGTAGGCCGATATTATTGTTTATGTTACCAAACTGATTTACACAGATGGAACAAATAGAAATACAGCTACACTAAGATTGTGTTGTTTATGTCGACTACTTTTACAACACAGTAACATCTAGCAACCAAAATGACAACCGTACTTAGAATTTATTTAAACTTAGTTTTTGTTGTGGTGTACTCTGTTATCTGTGGTTATATTATTGGGGTGAATTCACTCTCTATAAAATGCACTGATTATAATGCACTTATACCAAACTGATTTACATAGGATGGAACAAATAGAAATACAGCTACACTAAGATATTGTTGTTTCTGTTGACTACTTTTCGAAAAAATTAACATCCAGCAACCAAAATGACAAACCGTACTTAGATTTTAAAAAAAACTTAGTTTCTGATATGGAAACGAGATGTTATTTCTCCGTCTTTATGGGCATAATAGTGCTAAATTCACTCACTATAAAATGCACTTTAAGCGTGAAATAAGTCGGTCACAAATCCTACTCTGTTCTTCTGTGTTGTGCGCAGTACCCGACTTACTAATCGTGTAATAAGTCTACGTCCCACCAGGTGCCTCTGAAGTCGCCGGCAGCTTCTGGCGTGGCGCGGTGAACATTATAAGCTCTATGTGGGGTTGATGCAAACACTTGCTAATTATCACTTGCTTACGTTGATCCTAGGAGTCGTGCGGTTGTTCAAAGCCGTCGGAATTATCTGCCGTGCTTATGTGCACAGCTTGAAAAGGGACGCGCATAAATTTATGTAACACATTTTAGAAGTAAAAGGGGGGGGGGGGAGTCTAAACTTTGATGATGCGACGTAGCATATTATTGGCATATTTAAAATTGTAGGTTGTAATTCTTAACGTAAATGTTATACACATTGGTTTGCTAATCTTTAAAGTTTAAACAAACATAAAAAATTTGATTTCTTGACTTTTGTGAAAAATAAACGTCAGTAATAGATGATGTCGTAATTGGAAAGGATGTTTTCTTGATTGTCTTCTTTGTTGTTAGATGATGTCGTAATTGGAAAGGATGTTTTCTTGATTGTCTTCTTTGTTGTGACCACGATGTATTGTAACAATGTTTACGAGATTAATTTACTAACGTTTAGGTGCTAGCCAACGGGTAAATCCAATGTACAGACATGTTTGGATGGCAATCTCATGTGATCACACGGAAAACCCTCTTGATTGTTGGCAATCGCATGTATATAACTGTTTTAGAATTGACTTGATTCCCATGCTGGGGATTTTCCAATATCAACGTTATTTGCGCGGGTTTCGTCTTTCGGATCTCATTGCTATTGAAAAAAAATATGTGCTCCCAGCATTTATTTCTTAGCAATTTAGTTGAAATGTACTGTCTATTCTTTCTTAGTGCAATTGCACATTCCACGGGAAGGTCGTCAATAAAAGCACGTTTTACTGGTTGCTTAATCATTAATGTTTGTGATTGTATATGTATCTTTTGTATCTAGCTTGTAGCAAGCATGTGTCCTCCAATGAAAGAATAGAAAGAGAGAGAGAGAGAGAAAACAACATTTATTCATAATTGAATCAAACCTTTCTTATCATAAACTAACAATTGGCCTAAATCCGTCCCATTGTGTTGTTCAATTGACTAAAATTATACTGGAGGTTCAAATCTGTTCGTATTCTCAACCGTTCAAAACATCACTAACTCAAATCTGAGATCACGATCGTAGTTGTAAGATCATCACTTTTACGCTTGACGCACTGCCTTGGAAATAGTAGAAATCGAGGATATGTTGTGTTCGTTTCTTTACAAGTATTTTTTAACGCGAATTAAGGTCACTCACAGTTAGATTGTTTTGAAGATGTTTGATAAGATTCTTCATGTTTCCATACGTGAGAATATATAATACCATCCTATGTTAAGAGACTATATTTTCTAAGAATAATTAATTCATTCGCCTATTATCGCTTTTGCTGTTTATCGTACTCACACTTAGCATTATTCTACGACCACAGCTACACTCCCACCTACGACTATTCAACTGGTTTTATTGTTAACGTGCCTGTGTTCGTGTCGACCTTACAGCTGAAAGTGGACGCGGTGTCACGTACGTTTTAGCACTCAGCATTCGTCGAGCTGAGAGCTCGCTAAAAGTGTGTCGATTTTTTTCTTTCGACATCAATAATCTAGTTATGCCAGATATGGTGCGTGCACGTCTCAAACCGCGTGTTAAAGTGGATTCCAATTTTCTAAGAGTGAAACCTGTGCATACAAAAATACACAACTGGAAATGAATGAGTGCCATATTTATTTGTGAATAATACGTATGTCGTTTATCTTTGAGCGTTGCTTATCGCTCAAAACGAGACTTTGAAAAGAATATAACTATGAAAGTTCAAAATGAGACATTTCGTTAAAAGTTAGCGCCACCTTGTCAAAAAATTATTGTTTTTAACGTTTGAGATAACGAATGTTTTTTTTTTGAACGACATGGATGGTTTCTGTGAACTGTGATGGACAAAAGCAAAACACATAATTGTCCTGTAATAATTTTAAAATTCAACTCTTGTCACAATTAGTTAATGTCACGAAAATTTGCTTACAAAATAGTTACTTTTGACAGAATGATAGGCCATGCGTTGCCATTAATTTGTTGTTATTTAATATTGTATTTTGCTCTATGGCTGATTAACATGCAAAACGAATAAGTAAAGAATGTAATAAATCACGGAAATGCCAAATTAGCTAATTTCACTGCAGATCACGATGAGATAAAATACTCGTCTGAGTGACCTAAGATGGCAGACTCGGCAATACGGTAGACGCAGTGTGGGTCAGGGGGTCTCCGGTCTTGCGTGAGATGGAACGTCAGTCTGTGACCTTGAACCGGGAGGTCTTAGCCCGCAGCTTTCTGCGATGTTTGTCTGGAGCAAGCTACCGTACGCAGCACAAGGTTGTAAATAAGTTTCACAGACAATGCCATGATTTATGTACGAAGTGAGATGTAAAAAGTTGAAACAAAGGTAAATAGATGTATCAGCATGAATCTGGAGGAAAGTTATATCTTATCAGCGCAAGTGTTGGTTGTGATAGAATGCCTATCGGCTAGGGTCTGGCATGAAACCCTTTTCAAATATTGTAACCAGTAACGATTTTAATCAAGGTTTAAATTAAAGTAATGTATTCCGTAGTTAAAAACGCTAGTGATTATAATATTTGAATAATTTTTCATGCAATGTGTAGTTCTGTAGCAAGTGTTTTGTAGCAAGTGTTAGTGTCTGGCTTTACTTTTCAATTTAAAAAAGTATTTGTGTGTCATATATAACACGTATTGTATGAATAGTTTTCCCTCGGTTTTCTCAGTAATTTGTAAAATATTGATCGCGAGCAAACTCAAGAATAGCCCTCCTTTAGTTTATGCTGAAAAAAAAACCGTTGACATAATATTATAATGAGATCCGTTTGTTGTGACAATTCAACTTGACCATTGTTCAGATGAGATGGCCTCCTCTAAACTGTAGGACTAGAATCGAGACAAAACCACTGACTGTGACTTCAGAAATAACTGTTCTGGCATTCACAAAAAGTGTGATGTCACGCTTAACATTGTCTCAGTGAGCTAAATATAGGCTACATCTTAGTCGCAGCAGTGAAACAAACTCACTCACCTTACAATATAAGTGAGTGCGCAGTGATTAAAGTAAACACGTGCGTAATAATACATGGGTTACTGTGCACGGTTGCGTCGGTGGGCGTCAAGTTCTCGCAGCGTTTGGTGGTTTTATCACGCCGATTTGAATATAATAATTGTTGTTCTACTACATGTGTGCATTAATACAATTATGATGTAAAGTTATAAACTAGATATAGTAATCCACATTCTCACCGAGAAGCATGTTCTACGATGTATGATCAAAATTTCCTATTGAAAATATCGATCTTTGGTTGGTTATCGCTCACTCGTCGATTGCGTCGGGACCTACAGGGTAGCCTTAGACGCTTTGATTTAAAGTCCCCCACTGAAAATCAGTTATATAACTGAGTGGGTAGACTCTAAATACAATTTATTTATTTATTTTATTTATTTATTTATTTATTTATTTATTTATTTATTTATTTATTTATTTATTTATTTAAGCGAATAAAGAAACTAAACTGAACTAAAAATATGCAAAGTTTCGAGGGCGCATCTTTCTCTGATGTCCGCATTGGTCTGATTTGAACATTGAAGCTAAATGATGTGGGCTTTCGAGAATTTTGAACGTTGCGTTCTTTATTTTGTAGAAATTTAATGATAAATATAAATTTACTCGCGACAACTCTTCTGTATTTACCCACACTTATACCATTGTTACCACAACCCATGCAAAGTTATCCAAATACGTATATTTCATCATAGATTGGGTAAGGACAGAAAATACCCGGGGCTGTAGAATGTAGAGTGAGTGTTTTGTGGGGTCCGACCCGGCGGGTGTAATGGCCCCCGAAGGCCCCCAAGAATTAAACCCCCGAGACCACACGCGAGGCCCTGATGTGAAATCGGACCAATAAAACGTGGTCTCTACAGAACCATTAGCATTATGCAAATTATTCTCAAACCCCACTTTCTTGGAATTATGCATTGGACTGGGGAACACATTTATACAAAAAAATCTGAATTTCAAATGAATTTATTCTTCCCCAAAGGAATTGTTTGATTTGATTGCTGCTTGACTTCGGGTTTCTCGGAAGGGTTTTGCAATGCAGCTTTACATTTTACTCAGGGCATTAACGCTCTGTTGCTGCTGCGTTAATCATTTCTACGTCTATGCCAGTGGCAGAAGAACTGCAATTTTATGATCTAGCAGCCTGTTGAGATTCTTACTTTTACTTTTAACTTCAACAGTTAAATCCTATATCCATATATTATTGTTGTGTACTAAAATTTTAAACATAACTTTCTTTGTATACTTTAATGTTGCATTTCATCAAATATCACTTTGGTTTACTTTCATATTTGCTTTCCAACGTGTAAGTTTTCATTTCGTGATTTCCGTGTTGTAGTGCAGAAAATATTGTTGACATATTTGAAGTTCATAACATAATAACTAGTCTGTACGAAGTGTAATCCTTGGTATGTACGTTCAGTAGGTGATCAGTAGAAGGCGATAATATACATCGTTACACTGTCTAGTGTAGTCAAGTGCATTCAATCGTTCCTAATATAACAATTTGCTTTTAACTCTGCTTTCAATTAAATTCAAATCAAAGTCATGTTTCCACTTACCAGTTTAATAATTACATAAATAGTAAGGTTTATAGTTATTGTCTACATGACAGTAAGCAAACATACTCAATGAATAATATTATAAAGAACATAATTTCAGGGGGAAAAGGTGTATTTGGAAACAAGATTTATCTATTATATGATTTTGTCTGTTCTGCGTTTCGGTTGATAGTTCCAATACATTATTATGAGATTATCAAATTTCCTACCCTATCCATTTCTAGTCTCCCGAAATGAAATATAGATGATCCAAAATAATTATGAATAATATGATGCTTAAATTCTTCGTCGTCTGAATATTTTCGTTTATTTGCCCAACAGTTGCTAAGTTTGCGAAGGCTTTACCTTCAACAAATACACATGTCAAAACAATTAATGTGGATTCCGCACGCAAAGCTCAACATCAAACTACTTAAGCTAATTGTTTGCTATGGTTACTCTGATGAGAGCGAGATAATAATAATAAAAGTGTGTTACTATGTGAGAACGGCCGGTTAGTCGTGAAAACACGAGAAGTGAGAGGTGGCTAATTGATTGAGCACGTCGACGTCTGTACGGTGTGGGTGGGGGCGGGCTGTCCGTCAAGGTTGGATACTTCCAACAATGTTTCAAATGTCATGTACATGATGAAGAATTGACCTCAGGTTCGCTAATCGTGATGATGAACGATCTAGGGGAAGGGGCCACGGTTACGAATAATTAAATAATAACGATATTGAAGATGAAAATGTTGAGATTTTAAAAGTATGTCATACAATTTTAATTTTTCGAGATGAATTTTTTCTACCGTAACGAAATAGTGCATGATCATTAGTTAAACTAATTGTGGTTTTACTGTATACTTAGATAGTATTGCAAATACTCTTGACATGAAACTATTGTCTTATGTTAGTGTAGTAATAATATAATTCGTTGAGCTTATTGGATGAGCGTAGCGAGCGTAGCGAGCGAAGCGAAGATTCCATTTCACTACACTGGAGAAAAAAATCCGGAATGTTTTTTTTTTTCTTTTTTTTTTCTTTTGTATTTTTGTCTGTTTGTTAGCACGATTCCGGCTAAACCGAAACTCCGATTGCGATGAAATTTTATTGAGACCTTCGAAATCTCTGAACTTAGAACTGCCACGTTTTTGAGCACAATCGAAAAAAAAATTCCAATAAAAATCGCAATTTTACGATTTTTTTTTCGATTTTTAAAAAATTTCTTCGATTTATAATACCTACACGCTTTGTCCGATTGTAATGATTTTTTCACAGAACCTTTATTTTATGAATTTATATATTCGTGGAAAATTTAAGCGCAATCAAATAATTATTTCTCATAAAAATCGCAATTTTACGGGGTTTTTCTTTTTTAAAACAATTCTTTGACAAATAACACCTACATTCTTTATCCGATTGTAATGATTTTTTCACAGAACCTTAATTTTATGAATTCATATATTCGTGTAAAATTTGAGCACAATCGAATAATTATTTCTTATGGAAATCGAAATTTTACGATTTTTTTCTTTTTTTAAATTACGATTAATTAAAAAAATTAAAAATTAAAGTTTATTTTTTATTTATTTTAAATTATTTTAAAAAAAAATCATCAACTTAGTAATGATTTTTTCACAGAACAGAAAATTCACATAACACATGGCAGCTCAATGCACCAATTACGCTCATCCAACAACGCGGCGGGACTTAAGCGTTTTCCTAGTAATAATTACAATAATTTTTTGGATGAGCGAAGCGAAGACTTCAATTTCACTGACCCCCCAAAAAATTTAGCTCGGGTGTTTTTTTGTTTGTTTTTTTGTTTTTTTGTTTGTTTTTCTGTCTGTTTGTTCGCTCTCTACCGGGCAAACGGCATATGCGATCTTGATGAAAATTTGGCAGGACCTTCGAAATCTCTGAACTTAGACTTGCTACGTTTTTGGGTACAATCGAAGAAATATTTCTCATGAATATCGTACTTTTACGATTTTTTTCGATTTTTAGTGCGATATTTTCGTGACATTTGGGCCGATTCTGACCAAACGGGTGGGGCTACAACGTTCATATTTCACATGGACATTAAGATAATGGTGATGTATTGCTTTCTGAAAGAAAAAGTTGAAAAAGTTAGCCAGAATCGAGAGAAATAAAGCTTTTAATATACGTTTTTTGACTTTTTGTGCGATATTTTCGTGCCATTTGGGCCAATTCTGACCAAACGGGTGGGGCTACAACGTTCATATTATACATGGACATTAAGGTTATGGTTATGTAGTACCTTTTGAAAGAAAAAGTGGAAAAATTTAGCCAGAATCCATAGAAATAAAGCTTTTAATACAAGTTTTTTACGGTAAATAATACCAATTGACAAGAAACAAAAGAAACTTGACAACATTCACCTTCAAGGCGTAGGCAGCAAAACAAAGCACTTGCAAAAGTAAAGATATCCCACGCAAACTAAAACCTTTAAAAAGCTCATCCATCAACGCGGCGGGACTTTAGCGTTTTCCTAGTATAGACATAATTTCACACACAATTTTAAAATATATTATGTATTGCCGCATATTTATTATTTTACAAATATTTGTGATTTTCTACAACAAAATGTGTGCCATGCTCATCACAATACAGCATTACAATGGGATGGGAATACAACTTAATCTATAACACGCAATCCAAAATTAGCATAATACAATTGTTTCCGCGTAGCTGTATTAGTTGGAGGCCTAGATAAGTCGACTTCCTCCTGATGGGCGAGCCGTGCTTGCATGCAACGCAAAGCAAGACATGACATGGGCGGCATATCTTAGCCGTCTCCGACGAGGTCAACACATTAGACTGTCTGAGTGACTGACTGGCACTCGCTTCTAGCTTCGGACCCTGTCTGTATAAATGCAAGACAAACGTCACATTGTTTAAATTAAAATCGATGGATGAATGTGTGCGTGAATGACTAGAGCTCTAATTGATGAGCCTAGCGAGCGAAGCGAGTGAAGCGAAGACTTCAATTTCACTGACCCCCAAAAAATTTAGCTCGGGTGTTTTTTTTTTGTATTTTTGTCTGTTTGTTCGCTCTCTACCGGGCAAACGGCATATGCGATCTTGATAAAAATTTGACAGGACCTTCGAAATCTCTGAACTTAGACTTGCCACGTTTTTGGGTACAATCGAAGAAATATTTCTTATGAATATCGTACTTTTACGATTTTTTTCGATTTTTTGTGCGATATTTTCGTGCCATTTGGGCCAATTCTGACCAAACGGGTGGGGCTACAACGTTCATATTATACATGGACATTGAGGTTATGGTGATGTAGTACATTTTGAAAGAAAAAGTTGAAAAAGTTAGCCAGAATCTATAGAAATAAAGCTTTTAATATAAGTTTTTTGATTTTTTGTGCGATATTTTCGTGCCATTTGGGCCAATTCTGACCAAACGGGTGGGGCTACAACGTTCATATTATACATTGACATAAAAATTATGGTGATGTAGTACCTTTTAAAAGAAAAAGTTGAAAAAGTTAGCCAGAATCCATAGAAATAAAGCTTTTAATATAAGTTTTTTACGGTAAATAATACCAATTGACAAGAAACAATAGAAACTTGACAGCAATCACCTACAATGCGTAGGCAACAAAACAAAGCACTTGAAAAAGTAAAGATATCCCACGCAAACTAAAAACTTTAAAAAGCTCATCCATCAACGCGGCTAATTCTGCGATCTGCTCACCCCCTTTCCACGTAGTGTTCCCAAGTGGTCACCCACTCAATTACCGACCACGCCGATGTTGCTTCGGTGATCTATCGGGAAACGGTGTTTTCAACATGGCAAGGCCGTTTTTTATGGTTGGATGTAAGAAATATGGCTCAGTGGTCTTAATCCCGTCTATTATAAAAGTCCTTAATCCATCAATCTTGCGTTAAAAATAAATTGAACCCTTTGTGTCTCTTGCTACCTCCAGCATAGCCCAACCTTGCAGTATGTGTCCCGTTCTGCAAGTGCAATGAGTCCTTCTAACTCTCCGACACTGTTTTTAGCTCTAGTTGTAGAGTAGAATGCTCTTGTAATACTCACATTTAACACTTCCTATAGGGGCAAATCGTTTAAACGTAATTGATAAATTTAAATGTTAACATTGTATACAAACAATTAAACTTTTCTCTACATTATTCAGAAAATGGAGAAACACTTCCAAATTCTTAAGTATACTTCCATTACTTTCCAGTGCCCTTTCTATTTTCCCCCTAGTATAACCTATTTCTGCTCTCTCTCTATCTCTAAAGTAGAAATTTTATTCCTGCTTATTTCTCGAGTAATGCATATCATGAATGGTTGTCTACTTACGACACCCACAAAAAATGTTCTTACAGACGAATGGTGCACAAGTAAACGAAACAAATGGCTTTTAAATTGAACACTTCATGACTAGGATAACTGTAGCCCACACAAAGGCTTTTGGACAATATTAAATAATTTCTCTGAAGGCTGCTGGAAATGAAACGGAAACTCCACTTCATATCTTGCAAGGCTGTTGGATGACACGATAATGTCTGTGTCTATAACATACTGCCAATTTATTGGATGAGCGAAGTGAAGACTTCAATTTCACCGACCCCCAAAAAATTTAGCTCGGGTGTTTTTTTGTTTTTTTTTGTTTTGTTTTTCGTTTTTCTGTCTGTTTGTTCGCTCTCTACCGGGCAAACGGCATATGCGATCTTGATGAAAATTTGACAGGACCTTCGAAATCTCTGAACTTAGACTTGCTACGTTTTTGGTTACAATCGAAGAAATATTTCTCATGAATATCGTACTTTTACGATTTTTTTCGATTTTTAGTGCGATATTTTCGTGACATTTGGGCCGATTCTGACCAAACGGGTAAGGCTACAACGTTCATATTTCACATGGGCATTAAGGTAATGGTGATGTATTGCTTTCTGAAAGAAAAAGTTGAAAAAGTTAGCCAGAATCTATAGAAATAAAGCTTTTAATAAAAGTTTTTTGATTTTTTGTGCGATATTTTCGTGCCATTTGGGCCAATTCTGACCAAACGGGTGGGACTACAACGTTCATATTAAACATGGACATTAAGGTTATGGTGATGTAGTACCTTTTGAAACAAAAAGTTGAAAAAGTTAGCCAGAATCCATAGAAATAAAGCTTTTAATATAGGTTTTTTACGGTAAATAAATAATACCAATTGACAAGAAACAATAGAAACTTGACAACAATCACCTCCAATGCGCAGGCAGCAAAACAAAGCACTTGCAAAAGTAAAGATATCCTACGCAAACTAAAAACTTACAAAAAAGCTCATCCATCAACGCGGCGGGACTTTAGCGTTTTCCTAGTTATTACAATATTGTTAATCGAGGTCTTCAGACTAAAAAGTGACGTTGGTTTCGTTATGGACACTAGTGACTAATCTCCTTACAATTTTAGAAAACGACAAGTCAAACAATAATGCACCAGGGGCGTAGGAATAGAGGGTGCAAGGGGTGCAGTTGCATCCGGGCCCTTGAATTCCTAGCTGCGCCACTGCCATGCACTAAACAGCTTGTTTGTAATTTTCCAGTAAATTTGCTTCAATATTGTTTCAATCAAATTCACAGTATCAAGTTTATTAAAGAATATCCCCGATCTCGGCAAATTAAAATATAGGCTACTGTTGAGTGAAACTTCATTTTTGTAGCATATTTGATGTTTGTATAAATGTTATTTCTTGGATAAAACTTGACGCTTTTTTGTTAAAATTTGAATTTAGTATTGAAATTTTAAGCTGCAACTTCGAATGTTATTCCTTCAGTAAATCTGTGTTCTACTCACCTGTATTTTGACCGTGGTTTTCCTTGTTTTCAGAGGGCCGCGTCGAGGTGTCACGAGAGAGCAAGTACCTGAGCACCCTAGCTCCAGGGAAAGGTGTTCGGTGAGCTAGCCATCCTCTACAACTGCAAGCGCACCGCCACCATCAAAGGTAATATCTCCTTCCTACCGCACAGTATGTGTAAGGCTTAGGATGCACCGAGTCGAGGTGTCACGAGAGAGCAAGTACCTGAGCACCCTAGCTCCAGGGAAGGTGTTCGGTGAGCTTGAGCGGCGAGAATTTTAAAGCAATGGAAATGGAAACTGGAAAGTCAACTTTGTAGTTGTAGGTTAGCCTACCTTTATCAACAAGCTGTGAAACATGAATTAAATTTATATTAAACTGTGAATGCGAAATGCATTTTTACGTCGACTAACATCCCATTTGGTTATATTGTGAGAAACTTTTGCTTGAATCAAAACATGCAATTACAAGATAACGAGCTCAATTTTACTAAATTTGTTATTAGCTAACTGTTAAGTTAGGGGTTAGCCCATGGGTAATGAACGATCATCACAATGCCAAGTTCAAACTATTTTTTGTGTGGCTATCATGAATATTGATGGGGGCAAGTCAATAGTCCAAGACACTAGTAACAACACGTAGGTATGTCATTGTGTTGGTGTAGCTTATTATTACTGACTTGACTTCCAATGAAGTCAAGCCAAGCAGGATGTGTCCTGTGTAATAACATGTCTGTATGTTGTCAAGGTTCCAGCGCAAATAACACGGGACATTAGCTGACATGCGAAGGTGATTTATGGACAGAGGTTGTTACTCTACAATATTCGTGTTAATTAAAGTCAATTATTCTTGTTTCTTGGTTTCTTTAGTCCCCATTTTCTTGTTTGCATAATAAATTTCAATGCATTCAGAATTGAATTATAGTCAAATGTCATATTTAAATAGCTTGCCCAATTGTCATTTCCCCATCATGGTAAAACCGTTAGTGAAAAGGCCCTAAACAATTCACTGCATAAGAAATCACTGAAAATTAGTTATATGACTGAGTGGGTAGACTCTAAATTGAAATTGCTATTTATTTTGAAACATTCATAGCAAATTGTTGTTTTCTTAAACTTTTCATTGCTTACTTTTTAAGGAGGAATAAAGGTACCTTTATGAAATCATAGGATATTTCAGTGATATTATAACATAAACTTATTTTATTTAACTCATAATACTTAGGTATACTTTGGCAGAAGGATATATCATATTTCCTGCATGTTATCAAAACATACTGCCCAGATTGTTCGAGCTGCCGTATTTAACTACGGGCAAAATCTCAGTCTCTCTCCCCCTCTCTCTCTCGGTTTTCTCACAGGGTAAAAATTAAAACACAACATGAACCACATCATCCAAATCTTCTAAACATTTTACTTCATTGTTATTATTTTAATTTCTTGCATAACTTAACAAAAAAATATTGTTAAAATGCAATTAATCTTACCTGTAATAGAACCATATATTAACTTACTACATCATCAAGTGCTATGAGATTTATTTCTTATTCAAAAGCATTCCCATTTTCAAGCATACAATTTTACATTTCCCACTTATATTATGTTACTGTCACATACAAAAATACAATATCTTGATTTATTTATTTTTTATTTGTTTATTTATTTATTTATTTATTTATTTATTTATTTATTTATTTATTTATTTATTTATCCATGAAAACTTTGTAGCCTCAACCTGCTGTAAGGCAGTTTGTAAAATGTGCAGAATAAAGTTGCTTGCTCGGTTACGGTTATTAATTAATTTAGTTGTCCTCCTTTGTAAATCATTTTTTTAACTGAATAGGATAGATTATATATTAATCGCAACACTTTGTTCCAACATCATTTAGTTGGGTAAAGTGGTGTTTCCACCATTTTAAATAAATAAATAAAATAAATAAGTATTAATCCATAGCTTTTATTTTTCTATCCTTTGCTAAGACCGAGATACAAGGATTTGCAGGTTAGTACAGTATCAAACGTGAATTAATTTAGTCCACATTAGTTGAGTATTACTGGTCTTTGAACATTCAAGTTTTTGTAATATTATCTCTATCTTTACGGCATGAAGGGCAAGGCCTCCGACAAATCAAAACCTATCCTGATAGAAAATAATGTTTACTTACCACATGATAACTGAAATCCCTATTGTGATACTATATGCATATTACGCAGCACCATTATATATACATATATATATTAAATAAGATTTTGAAAACATAATTTTGGAATTATACCTACTTTTTGTGCCACAGCATCATTAATTCCTAGGAAAAAAAAGGGTTTGACTTAAAATCTATTTTCTGTACTTCAAATTTTATGTTACGTGAAATTATTAAATACACAAAACAATTCAACTTGGTTGTAGCACATTATCGTGACACGTGTGAAAGAGTTGTATGCATCTTTAACTTATCTAAAATCTTGACCTCTTACAGCTGCAAGCGACTGCAAGTTGTGGGCCATAGAACGACAATGTTTCCAAGCAATAATGATGAGGACTGGACTGATCCGCCAGGCCGAATATACAGACTTCTTGAAGAGGTGGGTTACAGACTAAGTAAAAAACATATTTATAGTATAATAATATCATAATGTTGCCTTGGTTCTCCTCATCATGGCAGCCCAATCTCTGAAACAAAACTACTTGTTTATTTTGATGGTAATATTGTTTTATTTATTTATTTATTACTTTATTTACTTAACGTCTAACCTATTCAGTAATAACAATTAATTTACATTCAATTGTATTATTGTGTTATTGTACTATATGCATTGTACTCATAAGGCTTGCCTTGTTGTCAATAAATAATTAATAATAACATAATCAATCTCAATAGTAGTATAATATTAGAGTATTTAATTAGTATAATAAGAAGCCCACAAAATCTTCAAGAGATTTGGGAGTGGGCAATTTCTAATTTTTTCATTGAACTTGGGGTATGGTGTGTACGTGCACATATATCAGGTTTACTCCTATCCTATCTTCAATAGCACCTGTGATGAAACATAGTTTAGTGATCAAGAGAATAATGTACATTGAAAAGTTTATTTTATATTTTATGATTATTTTTATAGATAAATATTGACAAGGCATAAAATAAGAGAGCTAATAAAATGTAAGATGTACAATAATGCTTACAAACTACAGTATGACCACCTATGACTAGTTAACTATTACTGTATTACTAGGTAGATACAGATATGGTCAACAGGTGTAACAAATAGGGAAGATGGGAAAGGTTTATCTTTAGTATATTAACGAAAGTAAGTTCTTTCCCAACTAAAGAGCCAGTTAAACCAGACACAGTTAAAAATATACTGTTTGATGACAGTTCAGGGCCAAACAAATATACTCCACATAAAATGAGGATTTCTTATCATTTATAATTCAAATGACAAGAACATTACAAATTTGATTCTGTTGCAGTTATAAATTTCTAGTGGTATTGCACATAAGATTAGGACACAGTTCCTCCGACACAATACGGTAGCGTGCAAGACTGAGAAGTGTGTATGTATCTTGCAAGACAACAGTGACACTTCTCATTGCCTCACCATGCTTGACAGATTTGTGGCTGTTACACAAGAACTTTGTCATAGTCTAGTGGAGCAAGAGTGTGTCTACATTCTGTGAATTACATGGTAGTCACAGGATTTATGACACAGCATACTTCGGGAACATTCTTTTCAAAAGGAACTTTCAAAAGATTCAGTTCATCAATTTAAAAAATACCTTTTATAAAGTTCAAGATCCTTTTTACATCTTTACATCTAATAAAAAGTTTCCTTTTTTTTATTTGTTTGCTAAGTACTGGTTCAATTAAATACACAGTAAAAAATTATATTTAATGTGTCTGCCGAGTCCCTGATGTGCAGCTTGCAAGCATAAAGTACTGTCACAGAGCATGGTGAGCTGAATGTTCGTAATGTTAACGAATTCAGTACTGCAAATGGAGCTAAGTGCAAAAAGACTACTCGATTGTAACAGGAACGTTTTATAGCACTTATTCTGAAAATCTGAACTTAATCACTTAAAAGTTCCTCAACACTAAAAACGATTGTGTCCCTTAAAAAGTTTCAGAAAAATGGAACTTGTTTATTTCAAAAGCTCCTTCCCCAAGTATGGTGAAAAGAGGAAAACCATACTTTCCAGAAAAAGTCACCACTCATGTCCCAACACTCTATAGTATGTTGTACTTAGACACTTTGCAAGGAGGCAGCTCAAATTAAAATGTACATTTGTTCTTATTTTATTTTTATTTATTTATTCATTTAACTTCTATCCTATTCAGTTAAAAAAAACTGATTTACAAAAGGAGGACATCAAGGTTCTTGATTTAATCAGTGGGGGAACACTCCCATCTGTGTAATTAATACAATGAAGAAATTTAAAAAAAATATTACTTGATTGAATGAATGATTTAAAATGCAAATGTGTAAATTGGATATGGATCGAGATATTCATGGTTTTTGAATGTTTGATCAAATTAATGATTCTATTTAATTTTGTTTCAGTGTGCCAATCTTCAAGAACCTCCCTGAAGAAACGCTTATCAAAATCTCTGACGTACTGGAAGAGGCAAGTCAACATTCAGACTAAACTAAAGTATTGTTGCAGGAGTTTGTCTCTCAATTTGTTACTAAAGTCGCCGATAGTTTTTATTCATTTATAATACTGTTCAAGGTGAAGGAAACTGATACTGTTGTACTTCATAACTTCATCATATACATTAATTGCACTCATTCTTGTACACATTCACAGACTAACTTTTTTTTTTCCCTCATGATTACAAATATTTTGGGGTTTAAATTTGTACGTGATGATATTAATATTTAAGCGTGTGAACTATGCAGTTATATATGCCTAAATTTGTACGTGTTAATTGATTTGTACAACTATAGTACTAAAACAAGTACTGAAATTCTTTACACTCCTGACTTAGGTGACAGGTTTTGTGGTGGTTTCAGTATTTGCAGATGGATTTAATCAATTATCTATTTATCTTAGTACCATTTATTATGTAATCAAATTTTAAAACTTGCGCTACCAGGGCTACATGGCCAACTGGAGCTCAATTTGTAATAAGAGGTTTAGTTGTGGACCCTCAACATCTCGAGAGTAGTACTTTCACACTTCTCAAATAACACGCAGGAAAATCAACATTTTGATGTCATGCTTTCACCTCTGACGGATAACTTAATACATATTTGCCTTCCATAAAAAAAATTAATTTAAGTCGTTTTTACCAATTTTGTGTGAGCATATGAACAAATCATGTACAAGAAAAGGCACCATTACTCTGCACATCAAGTGTATCTTCATTGATGGAAAAATGTCGATGTAGTTCGAACAGTAACTATGAACAGTTGAAGTATTAATGCACATTTTTGGCTAGAACCGTAGCATTCTCGTACTATTTTTTATTGTGAATTCGAACTTCGTCCAGTCGTATAATACTGGTTCTATGATTTTTCCATTTTCCCACCTCTTCGTGCATTTTATTATCCAATTAAATCTATTTTAAATCTGTTTCTGTAATAATTTGCAAAATGTTGTCATGATATGTGCTAGCAATTCAGCCTTGGAATAATACAAGATTCGTAATATAAAATGCTTTTCATTAGTGTGACACATTCTATGTGTGATTAATGTCCGAAGAATTCCGTTACTAACAGTCGACTTGCTTCCGTTGCAGACATTCTATAACGAGGGTGATTACATCATTCGTCAGGGAGCTCGAGGAGACACCTTCTTTATCATCAGTAAAGGGCAGGTGAGTTGGTTCAAGATCTGTGAATGAAGTAGCCATCCATTGTCCCACACCAATATGTTTGCACACAATATGTACGGACACCATATATGCATTTTATGTCATGTTACCATGCACTTAATTGTTTGTTACGGCATCCCTTGTAATCCCACAGCTGCTAATAAATACAATGCAACTAAAAAGTAATAACTGTTATGATCTTGATAAAATGTTTGCTGCTGTAGTGTTTTGTAGTCATGTTTCCATTATTAAAGAAATTGTAAACATGATCAAATTTTCAAGTAGCCAAGATTGAGTTGTTGATATATGACAGTAGGTTGTGTCCAATGTGGAAGCGTTACAAACTTGGTAATTCTATAACGTTCCGTTTGTGTTGTTATTAAGTTGCGGACATTCAATCATTTATAGCAGGAAAGTTGGAAATTTTAAGGGGACAATATGATAAAAAGCAGTTTTTTTCCCCATTATTTTGTTTTATTGTTATAGTTTGCTTTCTCCTTTTTTTGGACTCTTTTTTCATAAACATTTTTGGCACATTGAGAAACATGTTCAAAAAGGATCTTTGTAATCCTTTCTTTCACCCTTTTTTATTTTAAAACAATTAAATTCCATGCTAGGCCATTTTGCATAATATAGCCATTAAATTTTTGTTGGCTATCTTTGTTTGATTGATAAGCCTATTTAAAAAAATAAGTTATTTAAAAAAAATCACGGATATTATGTATTATTTATATAATATTAATGATCTAAAACGAATATTTAAAATTTAAATTGAAGTAAATATTTCAGTATCCTTCATATTTTTGGTTAACTTTTAAATCTAATTTTTTAATTGTTGTCAGTGATAATAATAAAACAAAACAAAATACATTGTTACAATAAGTATTAGGTGTTGCAACTTCTACCAAATTTCAAGTTCCTACATTTACCAGGTTCAAAAACCACAACAATTCATCAAGCTAAGCATTTATTTCTAGCTTGCCAGTAAATAAATTAAATACTGCCATACTGTTACAGTTTGTACAAACTCTAGTCATCAATCTCTAACCACTGCTGGAATTGAATTGCCTTCTTGGTATTAATAACCACCATGATTCCCTTGATTTTGTTTATGAATTGCTAGGCTTACTACTACCCATGTGCTTTCGTCTACAGGTTAAAGTGACTATCAAACAACCCAAACACTCTGGATGAGAAGTACATTCGGACTCTCGAGAAGGGTGACTTCTTTGGAGAGAAAGCGCTACAAGGGTGAGTTATAAAATTTATGTCCCATTTATTTATCAAGCTATTTGCTCATGTTTTATTTGGGTAAAATATTCTTAGTAAATTAATTTATATTTAGAATCTAACCACTCAGTCCAGAAAAGATTATCAGTGGGGTAGTTAAATTATTTACATCGTACCGACCAACCCTGTGTACAAAAAAACATCAACAAGCGAACAATGTCCAACGAGTGATCGTTTAAAAAAATTAATTACGTCGGAGGAGATCCGACTATTTGTAATGTAATATTTTTAGTACACTAAACCAAGCATTGAAGATGACACTGATTTGATCATTTCTAAATGACTGTGTTACTTTAACTTGTCCTGGATGTATTTTAATCCCAACTTGCTTCTGCCACAGGGACGATCTGCGAACGGCCAACATAATAGCGGACGACCCGGAAGGTGTGACCTGTCTCGTCATCGACCGAGAGACCTTCAACCAGTTGATCTCCAGTCTGGACGAGATCCGCACCCGTTACAAGGATGAGGGAGTTGAGAGGCGAAGGTTAGTCTCGGTGTTCTGCTCTACCATATTACTTATGCAGAACATTACTTACGATATTAGTTTGTTAGGCACTTGAACCAGAAATATAATGTGTATTGAGTGTTTCTTTAACTCACTTTCTAAAGTCAATGCTTTTCTTTATACTCGTTGAATTTTTAACAAGGGTGCATCCACACTAGAGTGTATTACTCATAAGTTATGATTAGAGATTCGTTTTGTAACATTTTAGGTTTTTAATGTTAAATCGGTGAACGCATTTTGTAAATTGCTACAAAATGCTTATGGTACTAAAAACATGTTTTACTATACCTATTGGGTTTTGAGAACTCCATAGTTTAGGATTGTATTCTAACATTTTATGTGGCTATATTGTAGTTATGTAGGGTTTTGTGGCACTTCCCGCTTTACGTTCACCCTATCTTGGACATGTTATTTGACTTCAAACGTACTCGGGTAAAAAAGATCTGACTAACGAACGCTTCAAGATAGCGCATTATTATACCTTGCATGAGGTTCTTTATTGAGATTAGATCTATGCTTACATGTCCTTATGATTTTCAAACAATTTTATTTATAAAACTTACACTCGAAAAAAACTCGGACCTCGTGTTATTAAAACGACTGCATTATTAAGAAATTAAACATCAACAGATTTGTTCCACTAAGCATTGAGTAAACATCGACACGTTCCATCGATGCTATCATAACCATTTATGTTTATAATAATATTGTGCCGAACCTGAATATAAGCCAACCCTCTAACTTTTCTCGATGAAATATTTAAAAAAATATTAGCTGAGTAAGGAACTTTGAGACTTAAAATAATGAAAAAAGGGTAGGCTAATATTCAGGACAATATGGTAAATACATAATTGGAATTATTCAACAATGTATCCACACATCCTAGTTTCATGTAGATTCAGGCCAGAATCATGGCTGTCTTACAATATGCATAAAATGTAGTGAAAACTGAACTTTTGTAAAACTCCGCATGAAAACAGATTCAAAGGTGCTGAAAATTGAATAGCATGGGAGCATAGATCTAGCTTTCCTTTACAATTTAGAGTATACTTCATTCTTCTGGCTCTATTCATTTGGTAATAACTAATAAGATCTTACTCCCTGGGCAATGTTTTGTGCTCATTCTGGCCGGGAAGTGCCCTCTTAAGCAATATGTGGGAATGTATAGGCAGAATAAGTGGGTGCATCTTTGTCTCCCTTTTAGGAAGATTCTAAAGAAATCGTGGGTTACAAGTTCTTTATAATGCCATTGATTTTGCTAAATAAACAGTTTTTCAAAAGAAACTTTACAAGTGGTTTAACATTCTATTCCTTTTGACGAATAATCCTTCCTTTGTAAAATAGTTTGGGCCAAACCATCAGGTCAAGAACTTTAACAACACTGTACAGATAGTTATTCTCGGTGGTTAAAGTGGGTATCCGCTGGTACCAAAAATGCCATGCCAGCCATGCCATTTTTTCAACCTTGATGACATAATTTCAAAACAAAATGTGAAAAATCTTCATACACAATTTTTTTAAGGTGGCCAAAAATAAATGCTACAAAATAAAATAAAATGACACTGAAATGATTCATTTCACTCAGATAGTCCTAAGATTACAATAACCAAATGTTTTAAATTGCAAATACTAGTTTTTACAATTTGTAATGTTGTATCCATTCTGTTACATGCAACAAAAACAAAATGAAAGAAATTTTACTGGTAAGTTGCTGCTGAGCTGAAAAAATATATGTATATAGGGAATAGTGTAGATAACATAATTATATTTTGCTTCTTCAATCTGATTAGTAGGTAGCTACATTACATAGTTATCACATTGCATATTTTAAAATGACAGCATCTGTAGAGCTTTAAAACATGTGTGAATTGCAGAATCAACGAGGAATTCCGGGAGGTGAAACTGACGGATCTCAGAATTCTTGCAACTCTTGGAGTCGGAGGTTTCGGCCGAGTCGAGTTGGTTCAGATCCAGTGCGACCCTGGTCGGTCGTTTGCTCTCAAGCAGATGAAGAAGAACCAGGTTTGTAAAACACTTGTGAAAATAAGAAAATAATATAAAATGTGTAAATGTGTAAATGCACATGGCACTTACTCATATTACTTACATAGTTCATTTCTTCATCTGTTGTCAGACCTCAGAAGTACCATTTTTATCTGAATCTAAAAAATGTTTTGTTCATTTTCAAACTAAAATAATAAGAGGGTTGTCTTAAAATTGCATAGGTGCTACAATGTTATTTTATCACCTATCAGTTTGGCATCCTGAAAGTAGGGGGCATCCTAAATTCAAGGTCGTCTTCAATTTGGGTAAATACATGAGATCAAACTCTGTCTTTATTCGAAAATCTCGTATCCACTTTTTTACCTTGTAATCTCAATTTTCTAAAAATGGTACTCAACTTGACTACAACTACATACTTTGTTTATTTATTCTGTCTACGTATACTCATTTTAAGTGTAGAATACTTACTTATATATTTCATTTTTTAAATTATTTACCTAATTTTAATCAATTAGTGAATGGTTTAATTAATGTTTTTTAAGCCACTCACATTTAATTGTTAATTCATTATTCTGGATTCCTTTTTGCCACCTTCGTCTGGGTCTGGGGTAGAATTGGCCCAGCGCATGGCTCTGCTGATAGTATATGGCAAATAAAGAGAAAAAGACCACCTCGCAAACATCAGCTAGTATAGAGAGGAGTATTATTACTTCCTGAAACTAGAGGCAAGCTCTGGCAGTCGTCGTCGGAGAACCCTTTCCCCTTCCCTTGACGACCTGTCCGAAGACGACGACATTGACAACACAAATGATGACAAAGACGATGACGACCACCTTAAGGCGCGTGCACATAAAATGATTAAGACTATGGTTTAATGTTTAATGATTAATAACTAAGACTAACACCTGACTATCGTTAGAACGTCGGCTCCGCCCCCTAACTTAGTCATACTCGCACTCGATTCCAACAAACTCGTTGGAAGAATCTTCAAAATCATCTATGATGTGTTGTCAAACCTAACCTAATTTTTAAGACGTGGAGAACCAACAGGAAGCAGAACAGAAGCGGAAACAGTCAATTTAAAATTAAAATACTAGGCAAGAAAATAACAGACAACATTTGACTTGTGTAGCAATGATTTCATTGGCCGTATCGTTGTGACGTAGCGACCGTGGATAGGTTGTTACTAACAAGTGACTAAGAAGATGAACGTTAGTTATCTTTCTTAATCACAGCTTAGTCATAGTTCTTAATTCTTAGACATTAGTCATCTGTGTGAACGCTTCCACGTAAATCACATTGTTCAACTTTAAACCATAGTCTTAATCACTTTATGTGAACGCGGCTTTACCACCTTACCCGTGACTGGTTCTGACCAGCATGGGCCCCTCCTCCCCATGTCCTCTAGGCTAAAGTGGTGCATTATGACCTAACAGTTGATGTGCCCTTAATCCAAATAAACCTATAAAAAAAAATATATATATTTTTTGTAATTTTTCGCAATACCTTTACTCGCAACTTTAGTAAAGTACCTATACTGTTGGAAACAATTTTGAAAATCGCTGTTAATGACTAATGAGTAATGACAACAAATTTTAATTTTGTGCATTTTAGAGCAATTGTATCCGTGTAACTATTTTGCTCTTACAGTAATAAAAGTTGTTTCTTCTTGTATAGTAACACCATGTACTTTGTTTTAGATTGTGGAAACCCGTCAACAACAGCACATAATGTCCGAGAAAGAAATTATGGGCGAAGCCAACTGTGAATTTATTGTGAAACTATTCAAGACATTCAAAGACCGGAAGTACCTTTATATGCTCATGGAATCCTGTCTCGGCGGTGAACTGTGGACCATCCTCAGGTATGGATAAGATGCTAAAAGCCACGTTCAACTTAACAAGTGAAAGGAACTTGAAAAGACATATGAACCAAACAACATGAACATGAACAGTTGTGTTGAGAGTTACGTAAATACATTGTTGATTTGTACCTAGGTATTTGTATCTAGATACATTTAAAAAGAAATACCTTTACCTGCAGGCAATATTTTATTTTGAAGTACTATCTACGATTTTTAGATACAACGTATATTTTTCCAATATATGGTGTATAAGTAGTTTAAAGATTTATTTGCCCGAAATTGTTTTATTCATTCTTTAAGATTTCTATGCTTCGTAATACAACTCACATACTTAAGCAGTATTTCTTTGCTCCAGCAAACGTTCAAAATACAACAGTTTACTACAAACAAAAAGTGTATCTTTGTATCAGACAGGTACTGTTTACTTTTTCTTGTGTATTTACCTAGGCGCATTTTAAAAAAGAATCTTTTATCTGGATCAAGTTACATTTGAACAAGAGTATCTGTATCTTAGTCCGTACTATTAAAAAGTATCCAAGTCACTGCATAAATATATACATATCAATATGATTATTGCAGTTCGAATAGCCTTGATTACTTGTTGCAGAAGAATAACGTAACTTAAATGACTACCAAAATATGTTAACTATAAAGGACTTTACTATTGTATTGTAATCCTAGTGTGTTTAAGCCAACATGAGTTAAAAGTTTATTTCATAGATTGTTGTTATGGCCCAATCAATACCGAATTTACTATTTGTAGGGCTGACTTTAAATGTTTGAACGCTGTTGGAATAATTAAAATGTTTAATAATATTGTACAATTTTGTAAATGATATGTCAATTTAAAATGACATTGATTTATTGTTTTTATTTAATATTTCTGTGATTTTACAATAATAACAATAAACTTACAAATTACACAACCAATATGGTGTGTTTTAGATGGTGGTGTGAAGGTATCCAAAATTTGGGTAACAAAAAATATTTGAGTCTCCGAAGCCCCGTCCAGGATTTACATACCAGTACTTGATTGGTGGAGGGGCTGGTCCAGACAATTTTTCAATTTTAGCCTATACAAAATGCCATTCAATGAAAATCCAGACATAGTAAATATTTTGTGAGAAAATTACAATATAAGATTCTTCACAAGTAAAATTAATTATTCATTATTATTATTATTATTATTATTATTATTATTAATATTATTATTATTATTATTATTATTATTATATTATTATTGATCCATAGCAGTTGTCGAAAAAGTTTGCCCCGACTGGGGTTCGAACCCAGAACCTCCGGCTTAACGTGCCATAGCTCTTACCAATTAAGCTACCGGGACCACAGAACAAACCTTTAGGAAACTGCTATTTGTTGTGACTGTTGACTTACATGACATAAATCCAACAGAAGACGGCAATGTAGCTGTCAAATCTGAAAGATTGCATGGATAAATTCAATCACATCTCATCTCCCATGAGTTGGGTAGTATGAATATATGGTTTTTAAGCATAAGCCCGCTTGAAGGACATAGTTATTGATCCATAGCAGTTGTCGAAAAAGTTTGCCCCGACTGGGGTTCGAACCCAGAACCTCCGGCTTAACGTGCCATAGCTCTTACCAATTAAATATATTCATACTACCCAACTCATGGGAGATGAGATGTGATTGAATTTATCCATGCAATCTTTCAGATTTGACAGCTACATTGCCGTCTTCTGTTGGATTTATGTCATGTAAGTCAACAGTCACAACAAATAGCAGTTTCCTAAAGGTTTGTTCTGTGGTCCCGGTAGCTTAATTGGTAAGAGCTATGGCACGTTAAGCCGGAGGTTCTGGGTTCGAACCCCAGTCGGGGCAAACTTTTTCGACAACTGCTATGGATCAATAACTATGTCCTTCAAGCGGGCTTATGCTTAAAAACCATATATTCATACTACCCAACTCATGGGAGATGAGATGTGATTGAATTTATCCATGCAATCTTTCAGATTTGACAGCTACATTGCCGTCTTCTGTTGGATTTATGTCATGTAAGTCAACAGTCACAACAAATAGCAGTTTCCTAAAGGTTTGTTCTGTGGTCCGGTAGCTTAATTGGTAAGAGCTATGGCACGTTAAGCCGGAGGTTCTGGGTTCGAACCCAGTCGGGGCAAACTTTTTCGACAACTGCTATGGATCAATAACTATGTCCTTCAAGCGGGCTTATGCTTAAAAACCATATATTCATACTACCCAACTCATGGGAGATGAGATGTGATTGAATTTATCCATGCAATCTTTCAGATTTGACAGCTACATTGCCGTCTTCTGTTGGATTTATGTCATGTAAGTCAACAGTCACAACAAATAGCAGTTTCCTAAAGGTTTGTTCTGTGGTCCCGGTAGCTTAATTGGTAAGAGCTATGGCACGTTAAGCCGGAGGTTCTGGGTTCGAACCCCAGTCGGGGCAAACTTTTTCGACAACTGCTATGGATCAATAACTATGTCCTTCAAGCGGGCTTATGCTTAAAAACCATATATTCATACTACCCAACTCATGGGAGATGAGATGTGATTGAATTTATCCATGCAATCTTTCAGATTTGACAGCTACATTGCCGTCTTCTGTTGGATTTATGTCATGTAAGTCAACAGTCACAACAAATAGCAGTTTCCTAAAGGTTTGTTCTGTGGTCCCAGTAGCTTAATTGGTAGAGCTTTGGCACGTTAAGCCGGAGGTTCTGGGTTCGAACCCCAGTCGGGGCAAACTTTTTCGACAACTGCTATGGATCAATAACTATGTCCTTCAAGCGGGCTTATGCTTAAAAACCATATATTCATTATTATTATTTAGGGTTGCCGTTCGATGTGAAAATCGTGATCGATAATCGGAGGCATCGAATCGATTATCATATCGAAATATATCGATATCATAGACCCAAATCGATTATCATATCAAATTCCAAATTGAGCCTAGGAAGCAGAAACACGGAAGAAACATCGCGAATTCAATATAATTGGGCAGACTGACGCTAGAGAAGTTCACGCCACAACACGTCGAGCCGTACTGAATACATCGCAATCGGGCCGGGCGAGGTTTTCGTATCGCCTTGTATCGCGCTGCGAGCGCATGCGCACTGGCGGCGGTGGGCGTGGCATTATACTTGAGCAGCGATTGGCTACTCCGACAACCAATCGGCGCGTTGATACGACAGCGCGGCATTTTTAAGCATGGTAAACCGCGAAAACATCGATGTCACTATTTAAATCGATAATCATATCATATCATATCAAAATACTTGAATCGATTATCATATCATATTACTGATATCGATAATCGATCGATATTTCGATTATCGACGGCAACCCTATTATTATTATTATTATTATTTATTTTATTATTATTATTATTATTATTATTATTTTTATTATTATTATACTGTCTTTCCAACCTGACCTTACCCGAACCCGAGCCGCTGTCAACACCTCTACCTGCACAGCCCCAGTTTTAAAATGTATGATTGTGTTGCAGGGACAAAGGTCACTTCGACGATGCAACCACACGTTTCTACACGGCGTGCGTGGTGGAGGCTTTCGACTACCTTCACAGCCGCAACATCATCTACCGCGATCTGAAGCCGGAGAATCTTCTCCTAGATGTTCACGGTTACGTCAAACTTGTGGACTTTGGCTTCGCAAAGAAACTCATGCACGGCCGCAAGACGTGGACGTTCTGCGGCACGCCCGAGTACGTAGCGCCCGAGGTCATACTCAATCGCGGCCACGACATCAGCGCAGATTACTGGTCGCTCGGCGTCCTCATGTTTGAACTGCTCACAGGTAACACAATTAAATATTGGTATTGCAATGCCCTACTGGAAAAAAATATAGAAACATATTGGGCTCTATAGGTATATGTATTTATAGGTATGTATATGATTCTATATGTGTTTTCCCTATAGGTCTTTAAATATACCTATAGGAATCTATAGGGTGTTCTATAGGTTTTTAAATATACCTATAGGAATCTATAGGGTGTTGCTATAGGTTTCATATAGTGTATTTGTCACTTTTCATATAGAATCCTATACCTTGTATGAACATATATTATTCTATAGGTCACAACGAAAAAGTGAAAGCCATATGTATGTATAGGATTCTGGAAGGTTATATATTGAGAAAGCTATAGGTAACAATAGGTATCTATGCACATATACAGTAAGATCCCTCTTATCCGATCTCCTCTTATCCGATATTCCGTGTTAACCGAGCCGCCCCAAAAAAAAAAAAAAAAAAAAAAAAAAAAAAAAATTAAAGTTTTAAAAACGTAAAAAAAACATAAAAATAATTACAGACGCCGCGCCGCACTTTTTTAAATGTACTCGCATACATTTGTAGGCATGCCTTACGAGTAGGGATGACATCGGGTACCCGGTTCCAGAAATTACCCGGAGCCGATTTTAAGATCCGGGTATATTTCGCGGCCGTTTATAGACTAATTCACCAGTTTAAATTACGCGCTACGTGGTTGCGGTCTTTCCCGCGGAGCGTGCCCGCTGCCTAAAGAGTAATTGGAGTTGACGACAGAGCGCGTTGTAAGCTATCACGTGCTTCCGTCCGTCTCGGCGAGTCGCGCCCATGCCACGAGTGAGTGCAAGAGAGAAAGATGCGGCAATAAATCTTGGACACCGCCGTCTGCGCAGTACGAGATGCGCGTACGATCCAACCAACTCACACTCACAGCTGACTGACAAAGATGGTTGGGTGTAGAAGTAGAATTCGCAATGAAATCATCTTTCAACCGATTCACGAAACTCGTTTATCACGACGCATAGGATTGTTATTCCTGGCTTATGTTCTTTCTTTCCCAGGCTTATCTTGCGACGAGAGCTTCAGCGCGGGATATAGTAGTGAGAGGTTTTCCCACATGAGAAAGAGAGCTAGGCCTAGGCCTAGCCTAGCCTATGTTTGCATTGTAGGCCTAGCCTAGGCCTACTGCGTCGAGTTTAGGCCTAGACATACGTTTTTATTACGACATGTAGGCCTAATTGTGTACGTGTGTTTGTGAGCTTGATTTACAAGCTATTAATTCAGTTAGTATACCCCGTATGAAGCGTATCGTGTGTAGTTTATGGTCCTTTATCCATTACATGTGGGGCTAGGCCTATGCTAGGCCGACGAGAGCAAATAAACAATGAAACGCGTCATCCGAGTTTTTCGCAAATCCGAGGTGCCCCCGGTCTCATCCAACTCGGATAAGAGGGATCTTACTGTACATGTATAAGTGTTTATAGGACATTATAGGACCCTATAGTTATCGATAGGGTTTTACTCGTTTGTATATTAATTTATATGTGTATGTCTATAAATATTATGTAGGTACGTATAGAAGGATAAACAGGTTTCTATACATTTTTATGCGGTTATATGTATGTGTCAATACACAATTCTATAAGTAAGTATACGTTTTTATATTAATTTATATGTATGTCTTTATAATATTATGTAGGTACCTATAGAAGGGTCCTACAGGTTTATATACATTTTTATAGGTTCAGGCTATAGGTTTCATATAGTGTATTTGTCACTTTTCATATAGAATCCTATACTTGTATGAATATATATATTATTATATAGGTATCTATAGGCCACAATGAATAAGAAAGCCATATATGTACCTATAGGATTATATACGGTTGTATATTGCGAAAGCTATATGTATCAAAAGGTATCTATGCACACATACATGTATAAGTGTTTATACGACATTACAGGACCCTGTTATCGATAGGGTTTTACTCGTTTGTATATTAATTTATATGTGTATGTCTATATAATATTATGTAGGTACGTATAGAAGGGATAAACAGGTTTCTATACATTTTTATATGCGGTTATATGTATATGTTATTATAATATTCTTAAGGTGCCTATAGAAGGGTCCTACAGTTTTCTATACATTTTTATATGCACTTATATGTATATGTTATTAAAATATTTTTAAGGTACTTATAGGTACAAGCCCTACAGGTGAAAAAAAGTTAAATAACAATCGGGTAACATGGTTACTAAGGCTTCTAGAATGAATCTGAAATAGTTTTGTTTGAGATTAGTACAATAATTAATCAGGTAATAGTAGTTTGCTCTCCTCAAGGAATGTTAATTTGCATTGAATCTGAAATAAATAATCGTATTATTGATCAGGATGTTCACTCTTACTAAGGCCTGTAGAATGAATCTGGAACAGTTTTGAATGAGATTAGTCACAATTAACCAGGAAATATGGTTTGCTCTCCTCATGCGTGGTGTTAATTTGCATTCAATCTGTAATAAATAATCGTATTATTAGGAGCGAATCAGGATGCTCACTCTTGGCCTGTAGAATGAATCAGTAACAGTTTTATTTGAGATTAGTCACAATGGTTTACTCTCCTCAAGGCATGTTGATTTGCATTCAATCTGAAATAAATAATCGTATTATTAATTTAGAATGTTCACTCTTACTTAGGCCTGTAGAATGAATCTGAAAGTGAAAGTGAATTAGATTATTCATAATCCGATCATAGTGTACGGATTTACTTTCCTCAAGGCGTGTTTTTCATCTAAAACAACCAAGGGACTTTTTTGCAATCCTGTAACAATGTTCTGCTTGTTGTCAATAAACCTGGAAACAGAATAATGAGTTCAATTAGCGACAATCACGGGAAATGTGGATCGCCCTTTCGATCATGCGATTATTTTACGAATCTTGAAATATTGTTTTGCATGGTGTATAGTACAACGTACAAGCCCTGCCTGCCTGCCCTGTTTGCGTTGAAAGCCAGTTTGTTACTGAGCCACTCGCCTCGCCCACGCATCTCTCGAGTCGCACGGCACCGGTTCGGAATGCGTCTCCCCCGCCCCTGCTAGTCCTCACCCTACCGCCTAGCCATCAGCCAACCTTTTGTATTCGGGCTGGGTAGCCTTGAGCGGTAATTTATTCAACGGTTTAGATATTTTCAAATAACCCTTCACAACATTAGAGCATGGATAGTTCACAACAGCAGATTTTCCGTAAGTTTCAGTAATCTGTGTGTTAGGGTGGGGGGGGGGAATACAAATTTCTTCCTCCTCTCTTGCACCCCTCCCGACAGATGTGCAAATAAATAAATTACGTCCGTGACACCTGCTAGTTGGATGAGCGTAGCGAGCGTAGCGAGCGAAGCGAAGATTCCATTTCACTACACTGGAGAAAAAAATCCGGAATGTTTTTTTTTTTCTTTTTTTTCTGTATTTTTGTGTGTCTGTTAACACGATTCCGGCTAAACCGATACTCCAATTGCGATGAAATTTTATGGAGGCCTTCGAAATCTCTGATCGAAGAACTGCCACGTTTTTGAGCGCAATCGAAAAATTATTTCTCATGAAAATCGCAATTTTACGATTTTTTTCGATTTTTAAAAAATTTCTTCAGCTTATAACACCTACATGCTTTGTCCGATTTTAATGATTTTTTCACAGAACCTTAATTTTATGAAATTTATGTATTCGTGTGAAATTTGAGCGCAATCAAAAAACTATTTCTCATGAAAGTCGATATTTTACGTTATTTCTTCTTTTTTAAAACAATTCTTTGACTTATAACACCTATATGCTTTATCCTATTCTAATAATTTTTTCACAGAACCTTAATTTTATAAATTCATATATTTTTGTAAAATTTGTGCGCAATTGAATAATTATTTCTTATGAAAATTTCAATATTACGATTTTTTCCTTTTTTTAAATTAATATTAATTAAAAAAATTTAAAATTTAGGTTAATTTTTAATTTAATTTAATTTATTTTTTTAAAAAAAATCTTCAGCTTAGTAATGATTTTTTCACAGAACAACAGAAAATCCGTATAACACATGGCAGCTCAATGCACCAATTACGCTCATCCAACAACGCGGCGGGACTTAAGCGTTTTCCTAGTATTTATTCATTCAACTGGTCTAGACAAACAATGGCTACTTTAATTAATGGAAGTTTTGGGGGAATTTCCAAATCTAAAGCGCTTTTTTATGTCACAATTTTGAATACAAACAAGAAAATATTATGTCTCCTAAAAATATATTATTTCGTTAAAAAAAAATTGTATTTTGAGTCTACCCAGTACCCACTCAAGTCACATACAACTGATTTTCAGTGGGGGACAGTAAACAAAAGCATTGAATAACCAGTAAAGGGATTGGATACACAAAGACCAAAGCAACCAAGCCAACCCTGTAAGCCCCGACGCAATCGACGAGTGAGCGATAACCAACCAAAGATCGATATTTTTTGGATGAGCGTAGCGAGCGAAGCGAAGATTCCATTTAACTACACTGCAGAAAAAATCCGGAATGTTTTTTTTCTGTATTTTTGTGTGTTTGTTAACACGATTCGACCTAAACCAATACTCCAATTGCGATGAAATTTTGTGGAGGCCTTCTAAATCTCTGAACTTAGAACTGCCACGTTTTATGAAAATCGAAATTTTACGATTTTTTTCGATTTAAAAAATATTTCTTCGGCTTATAACACCTACATGCTTTACCCGATTGTAATGATTTTTGCACAGAACCTTTATTTCATGAATTTATATATTCGTGCGAAATTTAAGCGTAATCGAAAAATTATTTCTCAAGAAAATCGCAATTTTACGATTTTTTAAATATGTTTTAAATTTCTTCGACTTATAAAACTTAGGCCTACATGCTTTATCCGATTCAAATGATTTTTCACAGAACCTTTATTTTATGAATTTATATATTCGTGTGAAATTTGAGCGTAATCGAAAAATTATTTCTTTATGAAAATCGCAATTTTACGATTTTTTATATTTTTTAAATTTCTTCGACTTATAACACCTACATGCTTTATCCGATTGTAATGATTTTTTCACAGAACGTTAATTTTATGAATTAAATATTAGTGTGAAATTTGAGCGTAATCAAAAATTATTTCTCATGAAAATCGCAATTTTAAGCTTTTTTTGTTTTAAAAAAATTACGCTCATCCAACAACGCGCCTGAAAAAGCGCTTGCGAAGCTTCCTAGTAATATGAAATAAAGTAATCAGTGGTATCCCACATAACAAAAAAATCAGACAAACCTTACACAAATAAAAGCAATGAGATCTAACAGAAATGCCAAGCTTATGTACCCTTCTACATTTTCGCAATCTTAATACGTAAATTCACTTTGTCCTGTGCATCCTTGCAAAGCGTACAAAAATTTTATTTCCAACTATTTTTTAAAATGGAAAAGTTTGTGCAAATTTATTTTGACAAGCTTTGCAAGGATGCACAGGGCAAAGTGAATTTATAGTATTAAGATTGCGAAAATGTAGGAGGGTACATAAGCTTGGCATTTCTTATACATCTCATTACTTTTTCAAGTTCCATTACATAATTATTTGGTACTAGGCAGCTTCGCAAAAGCTTTTTCAGGTGCGTTGTTGGATGAGCATAATTGGTGCATTTAGATGCCAATTGATATGCAGATTTTCTGTTGTTTGGTGAAAAAATCATTACTAAGGTCCAGAATTTCAATGTCTAGTTAAAATTATCTGCCAGTTAGTCCTCTCAGTAAATATTTACAAGGCTTCTGATTGGTGGTTGCCATAGTGAAAACAAGTTATGTGTCAGTTAAATTACTTGCCACTTTAACTGGACATTGAAATACCGGGCCTAAGTCGAAGAAATTTTTTAAAAAACGAAAAAATCGTAATTTAAAGAAAGAAAAAATCGTAAAATTGCGATTTTCATGAGAAATAATATTTCAATTGCGCTTAATTTCACACGAATATATTAATTCATAAAATTAAGGTTCTGTGAAAAAATCATAACAATCGGATAAAGCATTTAGGTGTTATAAGTAGAAGAAATCTTTTTAAAATCGAAACAAATCGTAAAATTGCGATTTTCAAGAGAATTAATTTTTCGATTGCGCTCAAAAACGTAGCAGTTCTTAGTTCAGAGATTTCGAAGGCCTCCAGAAAATTTCATCGCACTTGGAGTATCGGTTTAGCCGGAATCATGTTAACAAACACACAAAAATATAACAGGAAAAAAAAACTAAAAAGAAAGAAAAAAAACATTTCGGATTTTTTCTCCAGTGTAGTAGAATGGAATCTTCGCTTCGCTCGCTACGCTTATCCAAAAATACAATAATTTTATCAAAGTCGATTCAATTGATATGGTATTACCAATTAACAATAGAAATTTAAAATATCTAGTGGTCCAAAGACTTGTTTTTTGTAAACTAGGAAAACGTTAAAGTCCCGTCGCGTTGATGGATGAGTTTTTTTGTAAGTTTTAGTTTGCGTGGGATCTATTAATTATCAAGTGCCTTTTGAACGCATTGTTGGTGATTGTTGTCAAGTTTCTATTGTTACTTGTAAATTGTTATTATAAACCTAAAAAAATCATATTAAAACCTTTATTCTATGGATTCTGGCTAACTTTTTCAACTTTTTCTTTCAAAAAGCAATACATCACCAATACCTTAATGTCCATGTGAAATATGAACGTTGTAGCACCACCCGTTTGGTCAGAATCGGCCCAAATGTCACGAAAATATAGCACGAAAAAAAATCGTAAAAGTACGATATTCATGAGAAAATATTTCTTCGATTGTACCAAAAACGTGGCAAGTCTAAGTTCAGAGATTTCGAAGGTCCCCTCCAATTTTCATCAAGATCGCATATGCCGTTTGCCCGGTAGACAGCGAACAGACAGACAGAAAAACAAACAAACAACGAAAAAAACAAAAAAAAAAAAAACGAGCTAAAATTGTTTTGGGGTCGGTGAAATTGAAGTCTTCGCTACGCTCATCCAACAATGAAGGTGATCATTCTCAAGTAACTATAGTTACTTGTTGATTATATTCTTGTAAAAGCTGTTATTTAAACCTTTATTTGGAAGGCTTCCAGCAAACTTTTTCAACTTTCAAAAGGCACCTTATCACTGAAAAATATGAACGATTGTAGCCCCACCCGTTTGGGCAGAACCGCTGGCCGATTGAAACTGACGAATTTGACAGTAGCAGCAAAGTGGTAGGAGCAGCAGTAGTAGTAGCAGTAGTAACATAATTAAAGTGATTTTGAGCATGTTTCAAGCCATTTTTTTCACCAAGAAGGAATGCTCGTACCTCAACCAAATTTGGCATGTGTTGTCAGGTACTTAAATCCCCTCGATTTTGATAGTTTTTAAGTTCACATCACGTTTCATGACGGCTGGATAACACCTCGAAATCACTTTAACTCCGCTTGCTGTATAAGGTGCATGAGTGTGTAGCGCACCACGGCTTGGCTGCGGCGCCCTAACGGGCACCTAGATGGACGGTGCGAACACCCGCGAATCAACGCCAGAATCAACAAGGCCGATTCAGAACAACTTTGAATTTATTATGTGCCTCGTTGCTAGGACGTCTTTAAAGTCACCGTTTACAAACTCAACTGATGGACTGAAGTCCAAATCAAAAGTTAAAAAACTACTGACTATGGCGGGAATTGAACCCTGGACCTTCTGCATTGGAAGCAGATACGCTAACCAAAGACCAACGAGCCACACAAAATTAGTTAATAACTATAACTATGTAATATATATCTGCATATTATTTACGATTAGAGATGACGCCTCCGATTCAAAAATATTAAAATCGGAAATTATTGGATGAGCGTAACGAGCGAAGCGAAGATTCCTTAACTACACTGGAGAAAAAAATCCGGAATGTTTTTCTTTTTTTCCTGTTAATATTATTGAGTGTTTGTTAACACGATTTCGGCTAAACCGATACTCCAATTGCGATGGAATTTTATGGTGGCCTTCGAAATCTCTGAACTTAGAACTGCCACGTTTTTGAGCGCAATCGAAAAATAATTTCTTATGAAAATCGCAATTTTACTATTTTTTTTTCGATTTTTAAAAAAAATTCTTCGACTTATACACTTACATGCTTTATCCGATTGTAATTATTTTTTTACAGAATCTTTATTTTATGAATTTATTATATTCGTGTGAAATTTGAGCGCAATCGAAAAATTATTTCTCATGATAGTCGCAATTTTATGATTTTTTTCTTTTTTAAATTCTTGACTTAACACTACATGTTTCACAGAACATAATTATATTATGATTTAATATATTCGTGTGAATTTTGAGCGTAGTCAAAAAATTATTTCTTATAAAAATCGCAATTTTACGCTTTTTTCGTTTTACGCTCATCCAGCAACGCGCCTGAAAAAGCGTTTGCGAAGCTTCCTAGTTAATTTCAAACTACATAATATCTATGCTGATGGTGATCTCATTAAAATAGTTATAGATTAGTCACTCTACGGTTATAGCGAATGTAACTTGTACGCCCGTACGTCTTGTGTAGCCTACTTTGTAGACCAACAACTTCATTATACACAAAAACTTGTTTTCATTCATAATAATAATTTCATTAATAATTTTATGTAGATCTACTGAAAAATATAAATTTCCTATACTTACAGGAAACAATAGTCTCCAATAAATCATTATTCATAAAGATACCTACTAAAACAAAATATACATATTGCTATACCTACTGAAACATATTAGTTCCTGATTGTTACAGGGACCTATAGTCTCGTTTATTTTATTATACATATACTTGAACTTATAGGTTCCTCAAACATACAGGAACATACAGGAGTCTTGTATATATCATTATATATATATATAGATGCCTACTAAAACATACAGGTTCTTGATTCTTACTGGAACCTATAGTCTCGTATATATAATTATACATATAGATACCTACTGAAACATATAGGTTCTTGATTCTTACAGGAACCTATAGTCTCGTATATATAATTATACATATAGATACCTACTGTAACATACAGGTTCCTTATAATTTCAGGAACCTATAGCCTCTGATAAATTATTTTAAGTATAGAAACCTACTGAAACATATAGGTTCCTTAATTCTTACAGGAACCTATAGGCTCGTATATAAAATTATACATATAGGTTTAGATTGGAGAAGGGTTGACAGGTGGGAAAGCATAGAGAACATAAAGCCCAGCCTGAAGGGCTGGGGGCGACAAAACTTTTTCACCTGCTGATGACAACAGTAGCTAATTTAAAGTTGTTACCTTAATCCACGACGCGTTTCGTCCTTCTGGGACTCTTCAGGCGGATGGTGGCCACTAAAAATCAGCTAACTACATGCAACCAAAACTCAAACACATAACCAAACCTGTGGTAGGGCCACGCAAGAAGTAAATTCTGCAAGCATGTTGTCATCATCAGCAAGGTTACTTCCCCACCATTCATACTGGGGCACACAGTCAGCACAGACAGTAAGGGGGCTTCCCTCCCAACTCTGGTGCTCGGGAGACAAGAAATCCAATGGGAGGGAAGCCCCCTTACTGTCTGTGCTGACTGTGTGCCCCAGTATGAATGGTGTGTGAAGTAACCTTGCTGATGATGACAACATGCTTGCAGAATTTACTTCTTGCGTGGCCCTACCACAGGTTTTTGGGTTTTGTGTTGTGAGTTTTGGTTGCATGTAGTTAGCTGATTTTTAGTGGCCACCATCCGCCTGAAGAGTCCCAGAAGGACAAAACGCGACGTGGATTTAAGGTAACAACTTTAAATTAGCTACTGTTGTCATCAGCAGGTGAAAAGTTTTGTCGCCCCCAGCCCTTCAGGCTGGGCTTTATGTTCTCTATGCTTTCCCAACCTGTCAACCCTTCTCCAATCTAAACTTAACTAGCCATTTGGCCTTTTCCAAACTAATTGAACAAATTATACATATAGATACCTACTGTAACATACAGGTTCCTCATGCATACAGGAACCTATAGGCTCGTATTTATCATTATACCTATAGAAACTTACTGAAACATATAGGTTCCTTACTCTTACAGGAACCTATAGCCTCCGATAAATTATTATACGCGCATAGAAACCGACTGAAACATATAGGTTCCTTATTATTACAAGAACCTATAGTCTCGTATATATAATTATGCATATAGATGCCTACTAAAACATATAGGTTCTTGATTCTTACAGGAACCTATAGTCTTGTATATATAACTAGGAAAACGCTAAAGTCCCGCCGCGTTGATGGATGAGCTTTTAAAAATGTTTAGTTTGCATGGGATATCTTTACTTTTGCAAGTTCTTTGTTTTGCTGCCTACGCATTGTAGATGATTGTTGTCAAGTTTCTTTTGTTACCTGTCAATTGGTATTATTTTCCGTAAAAAACTTATATTAAAAGCTTTATTTCTATAGATTTGGCTAACTATTTAAACTTTTCTTTTAAAAGGTACTACATCACCATAACCTTAATGTCCATGTGTAATATGAACGTTGTAGCCCCACCAGTTTGGTCAGAATTGGCCCAAATGGCACGAAAATATCGCACAAAAAATCAAAAAACTTATATTAAAAGCTTTATTTTTATGGATTCTGGCTAACTTTTTCAACTTTTTCTTTCAAAAGGTACTACATCACCATAACCTTAATGTCCATGTATAATATGAACGTTGTAGCCCCACCCGTTTGGTCATAATTAACCCAATTGTCACGAAAATATCGCACTAAAAAATCGAAAAAAAATCGTAAGGGTACGATATTCATGAGAAATATTTCTTCGATTGTACCCAAAAACAATACACCTCTAAGTTCAGAGATTTCGAAGGTCTGTCAAATTTTCATCAAGATCGGATATGCCGTTTGCCTGGTAGAGAGTTAACAAACAGACAAAAAAAAAAAAAAACACCCGAGCTAAATTTTTTGGGGGTCAGTGAAATTGAAGTCTTCGCTTCGCTCATCCAATTATACATATAGATACCTACTATAACATACAGGATCCTCATGCATACATGAACCTATAGGCTCGTATTTATCATTATACGTATAGAAACCCACTAAAACATATAGATTCCTTATTCTTACAGGAACCTAAAGCTTCCGATAAATTATTATTCGTATAGAAACCTACTGAAACTTATAGATTCCTTATTCTTACAGGAACCTATAGCCTCAGATAAATTATTATACGTATAGAACCTACTGAAACTTATAGTTTCCTTATTCATACAGGAACCTATAGCCTCAGATAAATTATTATACGTATAGAAACCTACTGAAACTTATAGATTCCTTATTCTTACAGGAACCTATAGCCTCAGATAAATTATTATACGTATAGAAACCTACTGAAACTTATAGATTCAGCTTATCTTACAGGACCCTATAGCCTTCGATAAATTATTATAAGTATAGAAACCTACTGAAAACATATCGAGTCTTTATTCCTACAGGAGCCTATAACTTCCAATAAATTATTATACGTCTAGAAACCTACTGAAACATATAGGTCTACAGGAACCTATAGAATCATATTGATTTTATGTGTTTCCTGTAGGATTTTTTTCACCTAGCATTTCAGTGTCTTATGTTTTCCTATACAGTCCGTTAAATAACAATTACAAATTACACCTATAGGATTCCTATTCATCATATACACACCTATGCAAACCTACAGGAACATACACAAATTTCTATAGGGTGTCTATAGGTTTCTATAGTTTTTTCCAGTAGGGTGGGTTAGCACAATTTTAAAACAGACAGAATTTCTATTATTTAGTCATTCTCTTATCAGATATCAAGAAGGTTTTAATTTTAATAATTCCATTTTATCCACTGAAATTGTGATATATGAGCCAAATATGGTTCTGTGAGAAGTTAAGAACTTATTTTTAGTAGTTCTCCTACTTCACTGTGGTTATTATTATGTATATACGTACTTTAATTTTAACTCACAAATCATTTATTGAAATAATATTAGATATTACATTAGTTTTGAATCACTAATGGTGCTTTTTATTACTTTTTACAACGCTTATATTAGCTTCATGTGTTTGTCTGTCTGTCTGACTTTCTGTCTGTCTAGACAAAATCTTATCATCGATATTTATGTTTATGCATTAGTTTTAAAAGTCATATTGTCGCTGTAACCATTTGCAATGTGCATATAAAAACTAATAGGGAACCCCAAGTCTAACGCGGGAAAGCGAGTTCAGTGCATTGGAAGAGAATGTCCCCATAAGAATAGCATTGGGCTAATTTTAAAACGCTTGTATCTTTTGAACGAGAAGTATTTAAGAAATATCATTCACATAACGTCATTAACCATTCTTTTCTGCAACTATCGCATATAGTAGAATATTAATACCATGTTTAGAATTTAAATGAGTTCGAGTTTAACAAGATGATGTTTGCATTTTTCATCTGCGTCGCGCGTCGATCCTCCGTGATTGGCTGTTGAATCGAAGAAACAAACATGTCGGACAGCCGAGCTCGCAAGCTCGATGGATGATGTACGTGCAAAGCTGCTCCTCGCTAGTCGGCCGTGCGCATGCGTTGGTTCTCTCTCTCTTTTCTACCGTGCGTCTCTTTCCATTGAATCGCTCCAAAACGCCAAACATAAATGTGTTTCAACAACGTTTATTCAAATTCTGTTGCGACTTTTATAAATTAAATGCATCAAATGTGTTAAGAAAAGAATGGTGATTAACGTTCTGTGAATGATATTTCTTAAATACTTCTCGTTCAAAAGATACAAGCGTTTTAAAATTAGCCCAATGCTATTCTTATGGGGAATTTCTCTTCCAATGCACTGAACTCGCTTCCCGCGTTAGACTTGGGGTTCCCTATATTAAATAATATCAGATCTCTGTACCCGGCACCTACACCAAACAGTGGATTACTGTTGTGTTGTCTTGCACGTACTAATTTTAACATGCTATGGCTGAACCATAATTAATAAATAGGTTTATAAATGCATTTTCAACCCTTCTAATTCAACAAAACAGACATGGGTGTCCGCAGGATTTCTCGTAAGGGGGGTCAACTAATTTTAGGGTCCCCCAAATGGTCTGTGGCAAACATTTTTTTGTGTTATTTTATCCTTCAAGACGTCTTTTACAGAGATCTGAGGTATTATTTTGAAAGGAAAGATGAAGTGACCTTAAGGGAAAAAAGTCACCATCCCATTAAGCCTTCTTTTATGGTGTTTTAAACCAAGTCCGGATGTCCATTCACTAGAAAAGCAACAAAGGCATCTCAACCCCATTCAAGTCAATTGCAACCTTACTTACAAGGAGGGGGGGGGGGGCAACTGCCCCCCCTTTCTCCCCCTGTGGATGCCCATGAAAACAGATCTTTCTTTTAGACCCCTATACTTTTATTTAAATAGATAGTCCAAATAAATAGACCAACTGCCATTGAAAATTATTTTTTCTTAAGCTCCAAAAATCAATACTAGTACCAAACATATTGAGACGTCACTGTAATAATTTGTACATTATCATGGAATGGCATCATTTAATACAAACTTTTCAAATACCATTTCATGTTTCTTTGTACTAGGAAGTATTGATAAAGTACAAATAAGATAACTGGGACTGCTTTTTGAAATGTAACTCTGTTATTCCAGGCACACCTCCCTTCACTGGCGCAGACCCCATGAAGACTTACAACATCATTCTGAAAGGCATCGATGCCATTGAGTTTCCTCGCAACATCACTCGGAATGCTATGGCATTGATCAAGAAACTCTGTCGGTAAGAATCACTGATTGCTAGTATTGTTGCTGAGCTTTTGAGCTAGTTGGCATGTGTTATCAATGTGATAAGACAACTATAATGGATGATTTGTTAAATTTGTATCACATTTTTTTTAAATACGGGGTAAAAAAAACTTTATAGTATAATATGCAAAGTAATTTAAGTTTCAATGATAATGATGTGCCTCTTTAGTACCCCTTCTACAAATCGGAGCAAATTTACTGATTGTAGTTCATTCTCTATGCTTCACGTGATACAGATGGACTGTTAATTTGTATTTTGTATTTGAATTTGTGTTTTTGTGTGGCCTTTGACTAAATTATGTACCTAATTCATATTTTCATTTTATTTATTACAGTTAATCTACATCAAGCCAGTTTTTAAAATCATTGTGGAAAAATAAAAATAAACAATAGTACCTCTTTCTATTTTATAAACTAATCATCAGCAAAATAAATAAGAACAAAATGCTTATTTTTACAATGTAAAACGAGAATAGATATGTTGTCACATCACATTGCAAGCAGATCAATCAGTCTGTACCACAATCAAATTATTGTATTTGTGTGGCTTTGCACTTTTGTCTATACTTCAACGTTTGTTCTATGTTTAGAAAACCTCGAGAGACTGATCCCAAGGGAATTAGTGAGATACAGAACACATAAGTCTTTCAGTTTAAAATTATCATGTGCTCGTGTCTTAGTGTGGCTCGTTGGTCTTAGTGGGCTCGTTGGTCTTGTGGTTTAGCGTACTGTTCAATGCAAGTCAGGTCGAACCCAAGTCAGAAGTTTTAACTTCTGAATTGGACTTCAGTCATCGTTCTTGTCTAGGAGTTTGAAACGGTGATTTGGAGCCGTCCTAGCAACGAGCACATAATAAATTTCAGAGTTTCTGAATCGGCCTTGTTGATTGGGCGTTGATCGGGTGTTCGCACTGGTCCTATACACCACGGATTGCTATATTCTATTAAAAATATGATCTTGGTGGTTTTCGAGACGTCGATTGCGCGGGGCCTGCAGGTTGGCTCGGTCGCTTTGATTAAGCCCACTGAAAGTCAGTATATAGTGAGGTAGAGCTTAAATACAATAATTTATTTATTTATTTATTTATTTATTTATTATTTAAATGTGCCATTTGATTTAGTAATTATCTAGGCCTACTAGGCCTATATGTATTTAATTTCAACTACATGTGACATGCTATTTTGTACTTTGTAGTTACATTTTCAAAAGTTTTCAAAACGTGAAGTATTTCACAATTTTAAATTTGTGTCAATAATAGTAATGTTGCCTAATTCCTCTGCCACTCATCAGTTTGCACATAATATGAATAATGAATATATTTTATTTCAGTACATATTTACCAAGTTTATTTTATTAAATATTATTTATTATTGATTTCAAGTGAATACTTATACCCTGCCATATTTTTAATTTGTGTTTTATTTAATTGATTGTGATTTTAGAGTTGTCATTAACTTACCATGATTTTTCATCTTACCCATCCTACATAGCAGGAGTACTCTGCTTCCCCTAGACCCAGTTCCACCTTCCACCACCTACCTTCAACAGTAGCCTCATTGTACATATTTAAGTTAGGTATACTCTACTCAAGCTGAGTGATAAAGACCACTAGTTGGTCGAAACAAATCAGCAAAATGGAACTCCTATGTTCATCTATTTGTGTTTGTGTGACCTACCTAACGTTTTTGAGGTAAGCTGTCGTCCTTTTGTCCCTCCCCCCCCCCCCCCCCACTGAAACATGTTTATTTATGTTTACAGTTTAATTATCCTAGCCATTTAGGCCTTATCTATACTTATGCAAACTACACATAATTGGGCTTAAGGTGTACACTGTACATACCGTTACGTCACAAACCATATTACCTATACACTTTTCATTGTATATGTTCAACTTGCCATTAAAGTATGTATCACTTATAAATTTTTTAAATGCAATAAAACACAAGCCGTTTTGCTTTTCACGCTGCCTCTGAGGTTATTTACTAATTTTGTCCCTCCCAGATCTTAGTTGCAAATAGTTCACTTATTGTGTGGCCCTACTGACTAAGAAATGTCTTCAGGTGGTTCGACGGCTTCAACTGGGAGGGTCTGTGCAACCGTACGCTTATCCCTCCAATCATCCCAAGCGTGCGAAGCGTCACCGATACCGGAAACTTCGACGAGTATCCCGCTGACGCTGACGGGGTCCCTCCAGATGACCTGACTGGGTGGGACTCAGAGTTCTAGCACGCCTCTCTTTGTGTCTCTCTCTCGCTGGCAAGATGCCGATACGTGAACGAAGGGTGGCTCTAGAACAACTGCAAGACCCACAAAACAAACGTGATTTAGTGGAACTGCTTTGTCTTGAAAAATATTGAATCGTTATTGGAATCGTTTGTGATGAGACTTTGAAGCGAAAGAGAATAAGTCTACCGTTTTATTTGTGGAAAAACATTTTGATTTAATTATGTTTTGGCCAAAATGTGGAAATAGATTTTGCTACAGTATTTGTAACGTACAATACAGAATCTCTGGTCATGTGAGATATAAATTTACACTGAAAGTGTTTTCCACAAAATCTAGACTTATCTTTTCCAAGGTTTTGTTTTAAATCTAGGTCGAGCTGTGTTACCGGTTGAATGTTTCTAGCAGAAAGTTCTCCGATACATGTGATCATCCTTCGATAGTGGAGAGGATGATAAGACTGCTTTCCCATAGACAGGCTGTTCTTTCTTCTGTATGTCGGCAATATATTTCTCTATCATACTCAAAATTAGTCAGATAAGAAGAGCCGTTTTACTATGCGTGATTGTCCTTGTCATATGTAAGGGTTGTAGAAGTATTGTACGTGTCGTGTTATGAGGAAAGATATGATTTGGTGATGAAAGAACTAAGCTGTTACAACAAGACAGTCTAGACAAACCGGTACGCTACTGCTGAAATAAATCATACACAGTTTATACCTTTATAGATTACCCTACGCAATAATATATAGTGTATTTATGTATGTTACATACAGGATATATTCTGATTGACCCAAAGTCTTGTTTTATAAAAATAATGTCGACTAGCTACAAATTAAATGTGCAACAACGAAATAGTGCAGTTGAGTTCTGAAGAGAGTCTAATGAAAAATATCTAATTGCACACAACTTTCAAGGCAATAACTAGGATGCCATTTATGCTTTTGAAGTAGTATCGTACATCAAATTTCAAACAATATTAATTTGATTGTTTTAGAGGTGAAAACGACGTACCAAATTCTTATAAGTGAAAGAAATGCTGCACAAGGTTTTACGTGCACTAAATAGAGCAACTCTGCTGAAGTCTGTTGCTGTATGTTGTAGGTTGCAGCACTTTTAAGACCTGCTCTGAATGCTGATTAAGACCACTTGTACGTTGCCCTAGCAGAAATAACTAAAAATCATGCATTCTACCTACATTTTACTTGTATTTATGCTAATTTTTTGTATACTTTTCATGATTTTACTATTTTTAGGGTAAGCCTCAACTTAAGCAGAGGTCCACATGGTTTTTCTACAAAATCGTTTTCATTTCTTGATTTCAACTTCCTAACTGTATTCTGTACTTTAACCCAGTCCATCCGACACACCAAGTGTGTGCCTTATAATTTATAAATGATATTTGAAATCTTAACCTTTCATAAGGTAAATTGTGTGCATAATGTCTTAACAAAGCAATGGTGTTTCTTGGAATGCAATCATTGAGATGCTTGGTTCCTAATATTAAAAGTAGGGTTAAGTAAATAAGTCAAACTCTAATTTTAATTAATAACGTCGTAAAGTCGCAGTGTCTTGTCTTCCATTGCACCGAGGACATTTGAACAGAGCCTTGTCCTTTCTGTGCAGCACCTTGTCTAATGCAAGGAAACTAACTGCATGTCACCCTACGTATGTAGTACGTTCAATTGAATGTATTTTTTTACTTGGGTGGTTGAAATTCCTTTTGTCTAAGATAAAAGCATAGGAATTTTTTGTAACCACTTACAATATTGCTTTAGTAAAATTTCTACAGTTGAATATTTGATAATATTTATGATCACCCATTGATGCCGATAAACTTGTCTTAAGCTAGAGATAAGTGCCATGAATCGTATTGGAAGTAGGTACTAAAAATGTAAATTACAGCATTGCTTCTTGATGTACTGCTCAGCTTTAGGAATGTGTTAAGGAATCAATTTACTAATGTATTTACCATGTTGAAGTTATCGTTAAATAATTCTTGCCGATACAAGTTTATTACCGTTATAGTAATAATTAACACAGTTATAGGTTGTTACTTGTTTCATAAAGGTTTTAATTTGTTTGTAATAATAATGTAAATACATACTTTCTAACATAAATGAGCTGTTTATGTAACGAACCTGTTATATTTTCTATCACATTTTATGCATGCTGTTCAATACATTGTGATGAGTCTGTTGATGAAGGCTATAAGATTATATTCAATATTTTCATGAATAAATCCGTTAGAAATAATTATGTATGTTATGTTCTTCTAAACCTTTCACATGTGAGTCATGACAACTGTATAATGTTAAATATAATTCAGATTGATAATTATATATGTATAACATAATATTATTTCAAACTGTATTAAATATATTGTTGAAATAAACAATTTCTTAGCACTTTGAACCATACATCTTTCTCTAGGCTTAGGCCTACAACTTAAAAATAAAATAAATATCGCTAACATCTTCATCATCATGGTGAGTGAATTATTTCAAACAACAACAACAACAGACCAAGGTTAAAGACAGGAAGTCCCCCCCCCCCTACGCATCTTAAAAAATACCACCGCCCCCCACAGCCATACCTAGTATACCATCATGCTCTGTACAGTGTAATTTATTTGTATGTCGCTCTTGCATTTAGTATTTAGATTTACTTTTACAGTATACTGATACACAAGGATGACTCTAGGGATGACCATGAGATGTGTTTTTAACTTTTAAATGTATATTCCTAATCCAATCCAATATGTATTCAGTTCAACAACCTAACTTTTTTCTCCAGCTTTATTTACATGACATTATGTGTGAAAACTGGTAAGTATTGAGACTGATCACAAGAATGCCAGTATATTTTTTTACTACTTAAAAATATTTTAATACCTAATTAATATGTTTTAAATTGCTTGTTCTAAATAATGTGTTAAGAGTCAGTGTACAAGCTCTACCATCACATTAGCATCTGTGCATTCTAAGCTATATCTACTGTATATGGTGGCTTGCTTGGAGCAGACTTTTTGTCATCTTAACAACATAAAATTTAATTTTTTTGCAGCCATTCCATGAAGTTATTGACTGACAATTTTGTACACGGAAGCATTCAAGAAACTTAACATTAACTTACTAACTGAAGCTATTTATGCATACTGAAGTTAAATACAATGCAAGAAAAAAGAAACACAAGATGATATCCGAAATATATTGGTGTGAACACATTGGAATTGGAAACCCTCATCTAAATTTACTCAGATTTGGTATTTGTGTTATGATTTTCTTGTATAATAAACTTACTAAAACGTAATTTATATATTTTCATCCTGTGAAATAAAAAATCTATATATGGCATTTATGGTTATGTTGTATGCCCATACAGTTACAAAAACAGCTAATAAGTAGGGTATATAAAATAATTTCTGCTTTACGTTATTATAATTATGACTCTGATTATATGTTTAGTACATCATAGGTCAATAAACAGGGATGTATTTTCGACCCACTCTGTTGCAGAACTGATTTGCAGTGGGGGACAGATCAAGCATCATACTCATCACTTAGCTTGTAATACTACCATGATATTATAATTTCTCTATTCACCTAAACTTTATTTCGAAACTTTCAAAACCGGAGCCTTAAACTGAAATTATATTACTGTCCCCCTACTGCATTGGAAGCTGGAATAAAAGAGTGAGGTATCTACCCTCATAATTTAGCATACTATTTAAAAAAAAAAAAAAAAACACCCTCAGTAGTCCAAATTTGGGGTTTGGAGAATCTGGTTTGGCATCATGAATAAATCCATAGGAGCAAACTGAGTTAAACCTTGTACACCAATGTATGTATGACTTGACAATGTTTATTGCTAGGGATGCACATTGACACTTTTTCATTATTGATTATCAAAATGGTAATGCCATTATCGAATCGATATTATCGAATATCGATATGACCAACAAAGCCTGTTCCGACTTAACCTCAAGTGGAACCTCAAGTGTGGCAAGTGTAAGTCAAAATAATACAATCTCGTTCCTTTGCTGCCTCGCTGTCTTCAATGTCATGTTTTTGGCTTCCGTTATCGACTGATAGCTCATTTCCAAACATAAATCTCGAGTGTGACACCATCAGCCAGCCAGTGCATGGCAGATAATCTCTGTCTTTAAAGTTTGGTTCATGCCACTTTTGGCCAATTATTTAATATTTTGATAATCGATAATGAATTTTAGTTATCGATTATCGAAATATATCCATTATTGATTATCGATCGATAATATCGATTATCGTGTGCATCCCTTTTGTGATTAGTACATGCAGGCTACAACAAAATAGGCATTACTCAACACAACTTAAAGAGGACACTCTCCGGCTGTATTAGCAGGCGTTTGCTTGAAACTGTATTAATTGAAACCATTCAACATAATATCAAAACAAATTTTTTGGCAAAAATTTGGAAATTGAAGTGCCTTTACAAAAAAAACGGTGGTTGTATGGGCAGTCGAGTTTGTAGGAATGAAAATTTGGAGTAGCGAGTTAAGTATATTTATTATTCAAATTCTAAGGAGATAGGGCCCTAACCACAATTTTTGTCACGATATCATTGCTCTTCCCAGTGGCGTAACTAGCTCTTGTTTTTTAGGGAGACGAACATCTTTATATCCACAAACATAACCTATATATCCTGGTAAAATGGGGGTCTGCCCCCCCCCCCCAACTAGTGCGGGTTTGGCAGTGGTGGCTTTTTAACTCGATCAGGTTTGCACTGTGCAGTGGTGTCATCAATAATGTATTTATGGGCTTACGCTCTTTCATGAGTAAATTATATGATTTTGTACAATGGGGGACCTGGGGGAAGGCCCTTTTATCAGAGCGGGTCTGGGGCGCACAGCCCCGGAAAATTTTCCGATTCAAAGAGTGGTGATTAATGGATTTTAACGAGTTTGATTGAAACTTGCACACCATCCAAACACACATCCATGCACACTGTAAAAACCGCCACTGAGCCTGGGGCTTTGAGACCCAAATATATTTTTATTTTTAACATTGCAAATGGGGGTTTTTACTAGCTTTTAGCGTTTCGTTGATAATTTATAAAATTGTGAAGGTTGTCAGTTTTATTGTCAGTTTACAAAACCTTGCCACTCTACCGCATAAACTCATTTTGCAGTTTCATCCAGCGTACAGTGTACAAATAGGTTGTATATTTGTAGGATTTTATTTTAAATGAGTTGGATACGTGTAGCAAACAAAGTGGACATCAATTTGACTACTCGCCGGAGAAAAAGCTCGGGTATTTGCTTGTTTTTATTTTTTCGTTCGTACTGATTTTAGTTCTTTGAAGTATTTCTTTAATGTTGACTGGATCAACGGTTTCTCCAATCCAAACAACCCAAAACTCATAGCTTAGACCATACTTCGCCTTTATGTGGTCGAATAATTATTTCAATTAAACTGTACTAAGTCTTCTGGGGCAAATTGTTTTGTGTATAATTAGGCCTATATAGCGTGCACAATCAAGTACATAAGCTTGACCTTTGCTGTCTTGGCGTGTAAGTTTTTGGTATGAGTGGTATTCTTACTCTACTAGGAGCGCCAAAGTCGTTGTTAATCGAGTGTACGAGCCATTTGTTGAGTACCCAGTAACATTACCTTTCCTCCCCCTACTCAAGGCTGGATCCAGCATGGGTCTTTCCTCCCTAGCCTATCATAGGCTAGAGTGGCGCATTATGGCCTTACAGTTAACACGCCCTTATACCAACGAAACTCAAAAACCTATCGTGTATACCTTATAATATCAATCAACTTCAATGCAAATGTTACCAGGTACTCAACACATGACTTGCTCACTCGTCTAACAACGACTTTGGAGTTTTCCTAGTCTAGCTGGTAAGGGCGCCTTTATACCCGGAATGTGGGAGACTCTGGTTCAAACAATGGTCGAGATAGATTTCGTAATTTCTGGATTGTATTTAAAAAGTTATAGAACGTGTTTTGAAATGCATACAATACTATGGAAAACACAGCTTGTACGAAAAACAAGTAAAGATTGCAAGGTTTACTCAATCTCCCAGCGGAATTTTGGGGAACTTTGAGCGGCGTGCAAGATTCGTTACACATTGGTCAAGGCAATGTATTCACCGCCTGACATTCAATACAATTCATTACACAGTTAATATGCTAAAGTCAGAAGTTTTTTAACCTCTGATTCGGACTTCAGTCCATCAGTTCTTGTCTTGGGAATTTGTAAACGGTGACTTTGGAGCCGTCCTAGCAACGAGGCACATAATAAATTTAAAGTTGTGCTGAATCGGCCTTGTTGATTCTGGCGTTGATCCGCGGGTGTTCGCACTGTCCATACACTGAATTTCTATTATTTCCTATTTAAAAATATCGATCTTTGGTTGTCAATTGCGTCGGGGCCTGGGTTGGCTATTTAACACTTTGGTTTACTTTTCCCCACTGGAAATCAGTTATGTGCCTAAGTGGGTAGACTCTAAATACGGATTTATTGGATAAGCGTAGCGAGCGAAGCGAAGATTCCATTTTAATACACTGGAGAAAAAAATCCGGAATGTTTTTTTTCTTTCTTTCTTTCTTTCTTTTTTTTGTGTGTTTTGTCGGTTTGTTAACACGATTCCGGCTAAACTGATACTCCAATTGCGATGAAATTTTATGGCGGCTTTCGAAATCTCTGAACTTAGAACTGCCACGTTTTTGAGCGCAATCGAAATATTATTTCTCATTAAAATCACAATTTTACGATTTTTTTCGATTTTCAAAAAAATTCTTCGACTTATAACACCTACATGCTTTATCCGATTGGAATGATTTTTCCACGGAATCTTAATTTTATGAATTAATATAATCGTGTGAAATTTGAGCGCAATCGAAAATTTTTTTCTTATGAAAATCGCAATTTTACGATTTTTTTAATTTTTAAAACATTCGTCAACTTATATAACACCTACATGCTTTATCCGATTGAAATGATTTTTTCACAGAACCCTAATTTTATGAATTAATATATTGGTGTGAAATTTGAGCGCGATCAAAAAATAATTTCTCATGAAAATCGCAATTTTACGCTTTTTTCGTTTGAAAAAAATTTCTTCGACTTATAACACCTACATGCTTTATCCGATTGTAATGATATTTTCGCAGAACCTTAATTTTATGAATATATATATTTGTGTGAAATTTGAGCGAAATCGAAAAATAATTTTGCATTAAAATCGCAATTTTACGCTTTTTTCGTTTAAAAAAAACATACGCTCATCCAACAACGCGCCTGAAAAAGCGTTTGCGAAGCTTCCTGGTTTATTTATTTATAATTTATTTCTTCAGAACAAAACCACCGTCGTTTAAATAAACTGTACAAATTTTCACCCTTTTTTCAATGTATTATTTCTTGTGGGTAAAATCGTCACGGATTTTGCTCAAAATGTAAACTGCATCATGAGGACTGGTCCCGGGTGTCTGTTTAAAATTTCAGCAAATCTCGTTTATGTTAAATGGTAAGACTCAGTCGCTGCTCTCTCTCTCGTCTTATTTCTCCCTCCTCCCCCCCCCCCCCCCAATCAAATACATGGCCCAAGACGAGGGAGCCAAGCGACTCGAGTCTTACCATTCAAGAAAAATTAGACTAAGCCTGTTTGTAATTTGTCTTTTAGTTCGCTCCAGAACGGCCGAACGGCTTAACAGATTGCGCTGAAATTTTAAACAGACATGCGGGACCAGTCCTCAGGATGCTGATAACATTTTTAGCAAAATCCGTTACGATTTAAACTCACAATAAATAATAAATTGAAAATAGACTGGAAACGTCACATTTAGTTTCACGGCAATGGATTTTGTTCTCAAAGAAATCATTTTATCAAATTTTGTTTTGAATGTCAGGCGGTGACCAAGGTTAACAAATCTCCACGCTCAAGGTGCCCCAAAATTCCGCTGGGAGATTGAGTAAACCATGCAATGTTGACTCGTATAGTATTGTATGCATTTCAAAACACGTTCTATTATTTTTTTAATACTATCCAGAAAATTAAAAAAAAATCTCGGCCAGGGATTGAACCCAGGTCTCCCACATTTTGGGTTAAAAGGCGCCTTATTCAACTTTACTAGGAAAACGCCAAAGTCTTTGTTAGACGAGAGAGCGAGCCATGTGTTGAGTTCCTACCCGGTAACATTTGCATTTGAGTTCATTGATAAATAATGTATAAATGGTTAGGTTTTGAGTTTTAGTTGGTATAAGGGCGCGTCAACGTAGAGAGGAAATCCAGCCTTAGGTAGGGATAGGAAATGGAATGTTCCCTGGTTTGGTACTCAACACATTGCTCTCTCACTCGTCTAACAACGACTTTGGCGTTTTCCTAGTGAGATGCATCAAATGTGCAGCCTCGAGACCGCAGTGCAAGAGAATTGCATCACATGAGAGATTTAAGAAGCGCGCGTGTCAACCATTAGTGGAGGGATTGTTGTGGCTATATTCACGGAAGCACAATGCGTACGTCCAAGACACGTACGATTCATCAACGAGTATGATCTATACACATCACAATGTCAGTACTACGCCGATGGTTTATTTTATTTCGGACAATCTGTCATTCAATGTGATTATTGGATAAGCGTAGCGAGCGAAGCGAAGATTCCATTCTACTACACTGGAGAAAAAAATCCGGAATGTTTTTTTTTTCTTTTTTTTTCTGTTTGTATTTTTGTGTGTCTGTTAACACGATTCCGGCTAAACCGATTCTCCAATTGCGATAAAATTTTATGGAGGCCTTTGAAATCTCTGAACTTAGAACTGCCACGTTTTTGAGCAGAATCGGAAAATTATTTCTCATGAAAATCGCAATTTTACTATTTTTTTCGATTTTTACAAAATTTCTTCGATTTATAACACCTATGTTCTTTATTCGATTGTAATGATTTTTGCACAGATCGTTTATTTTATGAATAAATATATTCGTGTGAAATTTGAGCGTAATCGAAAAATTATTTCTTATGAAAATCGCAATTTTCCGATTTTTTTCCATTTTCAAACTTTCTTCGGCTTAAACACCTACATGCTTTATCCGATTGTAATGATTTTTTCACAGAACCTTAATTTTATAAATTTATATATTCGTGTGAAATTTGAGCGCATTCGAAATAATTTTTCTTGTGATATTCGCAATTTTACGATGTTTTCGATTTTTTAAATTTCTTCGACGTATAACACCTACATGCTTTATCCGATTGTAATGATTTTTTCACAGAACCTTAATTTTAAGAATTAATATAGGGAACCTAAGTGGACGTTGTCTGGTTCTCTCCGGTCAGCGTGGTATAGGCGATTAACCCGTGCTAAATGTTTCGTAAGCGATAGCGCGAGAACCCGACCACGGACAGGAATTATATTCATACTGTAAGAAACTATAATCTTTCCTCTTTGCGTGGATATACATAACTCTGCTCTAGCACAAATATTAATGACATTTGTTTTGAGTTAAAGTGAACTCTACATTTACACTGTTGCCAAACCTTCCAAACTGCTCATGAAAAAGCACGTAAAAACATTTTCTCCGTGGCATCAGCATAACATTTGGTATCCGACTTGCTTTGTGGCTACTGTGAGGTCACTGGGTTGTACTAGATTATACATTACTAATAAAATATCCTTTAATGTGCCAACAAAATCTTGAATGCGAAGTACATTTAGCAACCATGGACAGGCGCGTGGTGTGCGAGGATGCCACAGCTGCACACAACGTGGCTGCGTCTCGCTTAGGTTGCCGCTCAGTCAGAGTACATTTGCGACAGCGCGCAAACACGGGTCCATTTAACTCATAATAGTTTGAATTTAGGAAGCGTCATCGAGCAAAGTAGAATGCCATCATCTTCTTCACAAAATTATGCATCTCGTGATGTTAATGGTTTAGATTTCTTTTGCGCGAGTCAAAAGATACGACGAGTTACATTTTCGTACCATGCTAATTCTTATGGGCGCTGAGACCAGAGAGAACCAATTTCCTTCCCGCCTTCAAAACTTAGGTTCCCTATATTCGTCTGAAATTTGAGCGTAATCGAAAAATTATTTCACATGAAAATCGCAATTTTACGTTTTTCTTTTCGTTTTTTTTTTAAATTACGCTTACCCAACAACGCGCCTGAAAAAGCGTTTGCGAAGCTTCCTAGTTAAAATATACTCATTCAATCCACAATTTTAAAATTATTTATTGAATCACCGAAGGTTTATGGTCATCGCTCCATTTCTGTAGCAATGCAGATTTGTTTGTCTAATAAATCTATTTTTTTTTTGTAATACTCATTTCCATTTTTTAAAGTCTAATTAATTTCATTTCAAAATTTAAATACTTTTTTAATAATATATTATTATACATTTTTGTCTTATTGTTGTAACATTTTTATTTGAAAATGTGCTTATTAGTTAACTATAGTTGCAGTTAGTATGTATAGTTCGATTTGTTATCCTCTTTGAATAGACGTTAAATAAATAAATCAAAATTAAATTTTGAAATTCCGTCAAAATCAATCTCTCTCAACACTAGCCATGCGATAACGTAAAATAGCTTACCTAACAGTTAGGTATTTTAATTTCTATACGTGCATATTTACCAACCCATTATAAATCCCTTCTTGTAATTTGAGTATGTAAATAATAATTCCAATAAATGTTATTTATTTATTTATTTATTTATTTATTTATTTATTTATTTATTTATTTATTTATTTTATTTATTTATTTATTTATTTATTTATTTATTTATTTATTTATTTATTTATTGGAAGAGCGAATCGAAGATTCCATTTCACTACACTGGAGAAAAAAATCCGGAATGTTTTGTTTTTTTCTTCATTTTTTTCTGTTTGTATTTTTGTGTGTTTGTTAACACGATTCCGGCCAAACCGATACTCCAATTGCTATGAAATTTTCTGGAGGCTTTCAAAATCTCTGAACTTAGAACTGCCACGTTTTTGAGCGCAATCGGAAAATTATTTCTCACGAAAATCGCAATTTTACGATTTTTTTTCGATTTAAAAAAATTTTCTTCGGCTTATAACACCTACATGCTTTATCTGATATTATTGATTTTTTTCACAGAACCTTAATTTTATAAATAAATATTCCTGTGAAATTTGAGCAATCGAAAAATTATTTCTCATGAATATCGAAATTTTAGGGTTTTTTCTTTTTTAAAACCATTCTTAGACGAATAACACCTACATGCTTTATCCTTATTGTATTGTTTTTTCACAGAACCTTAATTTTATGAATTAATATATTCGTGTTAAATTTGAGTTCAATCGATTAATTATTTCTTATGAAAATCGCTATTTTACGTTTTTTTTTAAAATTACGATTAATAAAAAAAAATTGAAGTTAATTTTGTATTAAATTTAATTAAATTTAAAAAAAAAAATTCTTCGACTTTGTTATGATTTTTTCACAGAACAACAGAAAATCAGCATAACACATGGCAGCTCAATGCACCAATTACGCTCATCCAACTACGCGCCTGAAAAAGCGTTTGCGAAGCTTCCTATTTTTTATTATTATTATTATTATTATTTATCTCAGTGTGTGTGTGCTGCTGTACGCTGATGGCACGTTGTTCTGGGCTGCTCTCACATGTAAAGCCTGTTGGAAAGTATCACAGCCATTTCGTGTCTGTATTTGGAGATGTAGGTCTTAACTCACGAGTATCACCAAGCTGTTTGAGTTGTAGACAATATCTGGTTTTATTTTAAGATATTTTAAATTAGTCGATAAATTAACACTCCCGTCAACAATATATAATTCTCTATGACTATCGGTGGGTAACCGCTCTGCCCTGAAACTCAAGTACACCGCTGGTTAGAGCAGATGGAGGGTTCGAGGGCTAGTGTAACGGCTTTGTTCTCCTCGACGTCTGCTCGGCAGTCCGGGTTAGTGGAGGAACCTATATGACTGTCAAAGTCACTCATCCTTTCGCATGGGACGTTAAGCCGTTGGTCCCCTTGTACTTCTCGAAAGGAATAGGCTACGTGCCGGTACCGGGTTTCCCCTCATCCCTTCTGTTCATACTTCATCCTCATCTATCACCACTCATCGTCTCGAATAGCCAAAGTGCATTAATATTAGACGTTAAGCAATATCCAATCAATTCAATGACATCGGTCATAAGTTGCCTTGGCCGTGGTCATCAATGTTGTACAAATCATGAGTTGGGCATAGACGGCTTCTGTTGTTTCATCGTCATGCTACTCCTCACCCTCTCATCCAAAACTCAAATCTCATCGATCATCATTTTGTGGGAAATTTACCACCATCCAACTTGCTGGGGACTTGCTATGCATAGGGTGTAAGCAGTGGCAGCGCTACGGGGGTGCTTGGGGGGGCACTTGCACCCCCCAAAAAATGGCTTGCCCCCCCCCCGGTTTAAAATGCCTGCCGGACGTCATGCAACATCACTAAAATTAAATCATCAAATCACAAATTAAATATAACAAAGTGTACATTTTTGTGTTTATTTTACCAAGTGTTTATCCTTTATAAACAAAACGGTAATCCCTAGAGTTGCCATTTTTCAGTTAAAACATGACGGAATAACTGAAGTATGGTGAAGAACTTCGCCCCAGACCCCAGCTACTCGCCACTGATTGCCCCCCCCCCACTTTATTACCTTGCCCATCCTCTGTCCCCCCATTGATTTTTGTCTGGCGCTGCCACTGGGTGTAAGGATGTTTGAGATAGTGCATGTTGGCGCCTATACGGAGTTGGCTTAGTTGGCTTAAAAAAAAAAACAATAATAATGTCCCGACTGAAAATCAGTTATGTGACTGTGAGGAAACTTTAAATACGATTTTAAAAAAAAATGTAATGTCCAAGTGGTATTGTTTAGGACTCAACTTTTACTTTAGCGTTCTCCTTTTGATGTGTTACACCTCAAGTGACCTCTTGATTTAGTATTGTGTGAGCAACCTCTATCGTATCGATGAGTGGGTCTGTGGCGTCTAGACACCTTGCAACCTAGTATGCCATAACAGCTTCTGTGCAAAGTGTAGATAATATGATATCCGTGTGATCTTGCCGACTTGCAACGCCCACAATGCACAGACTCAGATGCCCCTACTACAGGTTTATTGAGAACCAGATTCCTTACTTCATTTTATCGAGTAAGGTTTCTCGCTTTACCAACCGTTGTTTGCCACTTTTTTAGGAGCCTACTGATACATATCAATAAGTTTAAACGTTAGGAACATAGTATGTTCTTAACGTATCATAGAACCTACTTTCTAATAACGTAGCGTTTTGTTTTAGATAAGGAACGCTCACGTATTAAATTACATATCACTTATGCACAAAAGACACACCGAAGAGGAGAGAACCTAAAATAATATGTAACACACTTAATAAATTATGTCGATCATTATAGATATTTTCTCATCCCAAGTAGCCCAAGTAACTTCTTCACGGTGACAAAACTAGCTTTATAATTTACATAACAAATAATAAAGTTGCTTGTGCAACTACACTAATGTATATATGTTATAAGCCTTGGATTGATCATCGTCACTGCACGAAATCTTATACCTCCCAAGTGTTCATGATGTCACTGTTTACTCATGGCTTTGGGGGCGGTCTTTTTGTTTTTAGGATGTGGACTTTTGAGTGGCTTCCGTGACTATGTCGATAGTTTGAGCGGAAGCAATATCACGCGTGGTCCCGGACATTGATGTAGCTTTTTTGTTTATATTACGCATATTTGAACACTTTTGTACACCAATAATAAATTAATAAACGAACATGGGAAGAATCTAAGAATTGACAATGGGGGTATAGTGTGATTCAGATAAGGTGGCGGTCGCCGAGGGATCGCAGCACTGTCGTCCACGCACTATGGCCACAGGATTGGCAAAAAGTAAATAAAATAACGGTCTCTAAAACTGCTTTCGGAGAAAAACACGACTTTTTAAACCAAGCCTTGCCCAATATATCCTAAAAATAAAGTATTTATGAAGTGTACGAATAAAATCAAGACATTTTGATGCTCCTAAACATTGACATCACATCTGGCGAGGTTGGCATTATAAACAGCTGGAACTTTGGACACAGCATAACCAACAAGGCAAAAAACACTTTCGTAATCGTGATTACTTAAAATCATTATTTCGCTAAAATACTGACTCTGTGGGACGAACTACTTTATTCACAGCTTATAAAATGTTGATTTATGTGATAAAATATCACGATAACATGACCAAATACGGTAGGCCCTACCTAATGCCAGTTGTATGTAAATTGTCAACGTTGGCGTCCGTGCTCTCGCTTGACCTTGACGGCCGCCACCTTATCTGAATCACAGTATAGCGGGGTTAGCCTTTCAAATCTAGTACGAGGTCTGGGGCAAAATTCCAGCTAGATATAATTATTTACAATTAATACATTTCTCGTAGGTAACATCTGTCGAAGGGACAACGAACTCTTCTTCATGTCTTCTCAGTGTTGGGTGTGAGTTTCTAGGGAGTGTCCATGTATGAATCATCTCCAGCATTCGTATTACCTTGTAAAAACCTTCAGTCGGGATTGCCTGCAACTGGCGTCGAATCGAAGACCTCCACGTTACGAAGCAGTTAATGTTTTCAGTTTTGCCTACAGGAATGTTTTATAAACACTTTCATTCATTATCAGCGCATGTTTCGATCATTACCATATGATTATAGCGACAGCCTTGCCTCGGTAACTCTAATGGAGGCGCGAGTAATGCAACCACGATCAGCGTGATTGACCATCAAGTGATGGGCTAATTATATATATTAGATGTAATTATTATGTAACTTTTTTGTAGGAAACCTTTCATTTCCCAACCTATTCCGTTTCACATAGATCACAGTATGCAAGCCTTCTCGAGTGTCAGGGGGTGCACGCACTTGTATCGTTTCACACTAACATCCCAAGTAAACCAAATGTCGGGCATGAAACGTCTTTACCTGAACAATTCATGAAAGTTACACCTAGAGACGAAAGTAAATGAAGAGTATGACGGAACCACTCTTAACTCTTAACTGCACATTATTAAGTTACCCAATATAAACAGGTTGACTCGTTCGAAAAGCGTTTAATAAAATGTAACTGACTTATTAATCCCTGGAGAAAATAGGGGAACTTTAGTCAATCAAATTAGAAAATAACTACATCAGTATATTTTAAACTGAAAATCGGTTACGTGACTAAGTAGATGGACTTTAAATAAGAATTCTAATTCTAGTAGATGGGCTTTAAATTTAATATATCCACTGAAAATCTGTTATGTGACTGAGTGGATGGACTTTAAATAAGAATTTATTTATTTGATTCATTTTATTTATTTTTATTTTTTTCAGTTTTTGTAGATTTTAGATTTATTTATTAGTGTTAATATCGTATTCAGATTATTATATACAAAAAAACTATGCCATCAAACAAGTTTATTTTGCTACTAAGTATAAAAATTATATGTTTATATAATATGTTTTTACACCTATATTATTGTCGTTGCAATTATTCATTCATGTGGGCAGCTGCAGCTATGCACCGAGGCTATAAAAGGCTATCCTCGTCCCCCCTCTTCTTACTTCTAGGTAGTCACTCCACGAGACTGCATCTCCGCACGTGAGTGACATCCGAGAGCTGCTTGTTCGCTCGCAGAGAAACGCTTTGCCAGGGTCTCACAATATCAGACACGTTATTGAGAGTTTTTAATTCAAATACCGATAGAGGTAGCTCGTACGATACTCGGGGGCCGCTTGTTCGATACCAGTCAGTGGGAAAGCTAGAGGGGATTCCTCTGTCTGAAGGTGAGTACTGAGTTTTAGTTGTATAAGTTAACCAGTTGGCACTCGCTTTCAAACCATCCTAACACCATAAAACCTACTTTGTAATGTGGTCAAGTTGTGCCTGGGTTTCCTTTCCCCGGTACGAAAAATATTTACAAATGTAATTGTTTTGATTTTACTTGGGAATCATGCCAAGGGACAACGTTCGAGCCCTCTTTAGATGTTCTGAGGAAATGCCCAAGTGCATTGGCCTTATTCAGTGAAGAGTCTTCGAAAAACTTTTTTACAAAAATCCGTTTTTCCTTTTTTAATGATTTTTTTCTTCTTTCTTTCTTTCTTTCTTTTTCTCCTTTCGTTTTTTTCCCCCACCACTTTTTATATTTGAATTATTAATTAATTGCATATAATATCATTTTTTGTTACCAAAATTATTGTGTTTTAATGCATTGTTGTTGTAATATTACTTTTTCAAATATTTACTTAACTGTAGTTCATTGTTGTGTCTACATCTATGTAATTAGATTTATTTAGTTGTCCTCCTTTGAAAATCAGTTTTTATAACTGAATAGGATAAACGTTAAATTAATTAATTTTATTAAAAAAAAACAGGATTGCCGGTGGCGGGTATCAAACGAGGACCTCCGTAATCAGAAGATATACCTAACCTATTTCGTTTAAATTTTATAAATATAGCTGTTATTGATAACTATATAATATATTGTTTTGATAATTATCTGTATACATTTCACATTCGCATTCACAAATATATATATATTATATAATCGCCAGTTTTCGACAACAAAATGACTTATACATTTTTGAATATATTTTTTTAATAGATTAATTGAATCGTATTCAACAGCAACAATGTGTTATCTACATTAACCCGTTAGTGGTAGTTCAAGAACTTATGAGTCGCCTTCGTAATCGTCCACTCCTATCCTGGCCTGGCAGTGTGTTCCTCCCGTTCCTGCCTTACGTGTTTCAATGGAGCATCCCGGTTTATCCCGCACATATCTTTGCAAGCCCGTGCTCAAGGAAGAACGATACAAATGCATTGTGCAAAACATGCCAGTCTTCAGTCTTGCCAAGGCCTCATACCTGTTTGGTAACCCTGCAAGGCTACAGCGTTATGTAACCGCAATGGTCAGGATTTCTAGATGTAATAGTATTAGTATTGGTGGTGTTTGGTACGAGGTGGGGGTGGGGTTAGGGTGTGCTGTTTCGAGAAGACTTGTCTTTAACCCTTTCAGTACTTTATTTCCGTACTAATTAGGTAATGTTAAGCTAACAATCCGATTTTGTCATTTTTTTCCTAAGTTTGTTAGTATTTTTTTATAGTTTTATCGTGATTTTTGGGAGGAATTTTGATATTTTGGATTTTGAATTAAAGCTACATTTAAATTTAAAATGAAAGTTGTAGGTGCATATCTTCAACTAGATTTTTTTCTGAAATTTCTGTATAGGATTTTGTGTATCTCAAATACCGGTACCTGCGATACTAGACATATCAAATTTCCGGGACAAACAAGAATTTTCTTGTTTTTGACTTTTTTGCAGATGGCTATTTTCAATTTTCTCTCAAATTATTATTTTTTTACACCCAAAAAATAGGAAAAAGGGGGGGGGGGTAAATTTTAAAAACCATATTATTTAATCCAGGACCTACTGTTACACTTAATTTCTGAATTGTAGTAAATAATAACTTGCGACATACTATTGTGGAGGGTCAATAGTTTTCATCTGGCGTACATAATAGAATGTTATTGGATCTTAGCCAACGACTGAAGAGAACCTTGAAAATACTTTCAGTTAAGAGAATCGAACCTGTTACCTTCTGAATCAGAGTCTCCCACCTTATAACATGAGCTACCCTTGTCACGTGGTTCAGGACGAACGACAATACAGTAGAAGTACAAGTATATTCATCCGAGTCCGATACTTAGTACAGGTTAAGACTCAAAGGGAGTGAATGAATTATTACAATTAACTTAAAATAACATGTGCATAATACTTAAAATAAAACTAAGACCATTTTTGATCTGTTATTGAGCGAGCGTAGCGAGCGTCTCCACTTGAATCTTATGGCTCGAATGTCTGTTTTTTTTTTTTTTTTTTTTTTTTTTCTGTTACTGCTTCGATACAGGTCGCACCGTTTCTCTGATCGACCTGAAATTTTGCACACATGTACATACCACCTAGGCGGGTTGCTGTATAGTTTTTGAACAAAATCCGATCGTTGGTTATAAAAAATAAAAAATAAAATAAAAAAATAAAAATGTTCCGATCGTTATGAAATTTTGCAGGGTCAATAAGTACAACATTCTCTCCTATTTTCCAAATTTTCAGCTAAATCGGTCAAGACCTTAAAGACTTATTGGTAATCATAATTCGAAAAATGATGTTAAAAAATGAAGGAGGCAGTGAAGATACAAAGATACACTTTAGAAGGCATGACGTGAATTAGTACAATGCAAAGATGTTGGAATAGTATAGTGTATACAATGTCAATATCCAGTTAGGCCTACACTGTGTGGTGGGCCTTATGGAAATGTCGTACTCGGGTCATGTTGCACGTACCGGTGCTCGCTCAACAACGCGTCCAACTGAGCGTTTTCCTAGTTATCTGTTATTGAGCGAGCGTAGCGAGCGTCTCCACTTGACTCTTATGGCTCGAATGTCTGTTTTTTTTTTCTTTTTCTGTTACTGCTTCGGTACAGGTCGCACCGTTTCTCTTATCAACCTGAAATTTTGCACACATGTACATACCACCTATGAGGGTTGCTGTATAGTTTTAGAACAAAATCCGATCGTTGGTTATAAAAAATGGAAAAATGGAAAAAAAATGAAATAAAAAAAATGTTCCGATCGTTATGAAATTTTGCAGGGTCAATAAGTACACCATTTTCTCCTATTTTCCAAATTTTCAGCTAAATCGGTCAAGAAGACTTATTGGTAATCATAATTCGAAAAAATGATGTTAAAAAATGAAGGAGGCAGTGAAGATACAAAGATACACTTTAGAAGGCATGACGTGAATTAGTACAATGCAAAGATGTTGGAATAGTGTACAATGTCAATATCTAGTTTGAGCGAGCGAAGCGAGCGTCTACACTTGACTCTTATGGCTCGAATGTCTGTTTTTTTTTTTTTTTCTGTTACTGCTTCGATACAGGTCGCACCGTTTCTCTGATCGACCTGAAATTTTGCACACATGTACATACCACCTAGGCGGGTTGCTGTATAGTTTTTGAACAAAATCCAATCGTTGGTTATAAAAAATAAAAAAAAAAAAAAATAAAAATAAAATAAAAATGTACCGATCTTTATGAAATTTTGCAGGGTCAATAAGTACAACATTCTCTCCTATTTTCCAAATTTTCAGCTAAATCGGTCAAGACCTTAAAGACTTATTGGTAATCATATTTCGAAAAATGATGTTAAAAATGAAGGAGGCAGTGAAGATACAAAGATACACTTTAGAAGGCATGACGTGAATTAGTACAATGCAAAGATGTTGGAATAGTATAAAGTGTACAATGTCAATATCCAGTTAGGCCTACACTGTGTGGTGGGCCTTATGGGAATGTCGTACTCGGGTCATGTTGCACGTACCGGTGCTCGCTCAACAACGCGTCCAACTGAGCGTTTTCCTAGTCTAGGGAACAGTAATTTTTTAGAGAGCGTCCCCACTTGACTCTTATGGCTCGAATGTCTGGGTTCGTGTCTGTGTCTGTCTGTGTCTGGGTGGGGTGTCGAATGTTCCGATCGTTATGAAATTTTGCAGGGTCAATAAGTACAACATTCTCTCCTATTTTACAAATTTTCAGCTAAATCGGTCAAGACCTTAAAGACTTATTGATATGTAACATTGTGGAAATGTCGTACTCGGGTCGTGTTGCACGTACCGGTGCTCGCTCAACAACGCGACGGGACTTTAGTGTTTTCCTAGTTATTTACATCATCACATTTTATACTTAAACTTACTACATCCGTGATTGAAACATTGTAAACCTATGAGCAATCATAAAGAAACAGGTTTATAAAACACACAATTATCTTAGAACATTCACAACGAGCAAATAAAGACGGATGGTGACATTATGATAAAATGTGAACTTTACGCAATAAATCTGCCTAGAGGCAAGTTTTCACTGATGACTAGACATAGTAGGGCATTTGGATGTAATATACTTGTGAAAGATATTCATGGGCAATTTATATGATTCAATCCCAGCATTCGGCCTCCGGAACATTCACGGGAAAACTGCAGTCAGTGTTGCCGGGACCGGGAAGCTGGAATCCAGTTCGAACTCAGTTCTCCCAGATTCCGGATATAAAGGCGCCTTAGCCAACTAGTGTTGATTTCAGACATTACATTTTATCTAGGGGGGGGGGGGGATATAGGATAGGTAGACATTAATCAGAAAAGTACTCCCCAATCGATGCAATGAAGAAGGGGGGGGGGGGCGCCATGCGATTTTTTAAATACGTATTTTTGACATGGTTTTAAGTGTTTTTAGATCTTAAGGTAGTAGCTGAACGCGATAGTTTTACCAGAATCTTAAGAATCTTATTGAATGTATTGCACATTAGAACGAACATATATTTTTTCAATAAGCACGTGTACTATATTTTGGTGCAAGATTATAGCAAGGAATATATTCGTATGGTGCTTTTTCTTTTGTGTTTTACACAAGTCTGTATGATAGGCACGCAGGGTTCCTGCCTACCCTAGAGTATGCCTAAAGGAGTCAACCTGGATGCTGGAAGCTGACTGGTTCCTCCTAAAGAAGAACCTCGCATGGTGGCATGTAGATCGTCGTCGTTGTAAGCTACCCCGTGTTTTACTTAATGATTTCGGTGAATGATAAAGACGGGTGACAATGAGCTCTTGTCAAATTATATAAACCTCATTTTTTCAGACTTTCCATTTAAAAATGTTCTGCCCACCCTTCTAAACACCGTGTTACCCATTTAAGTATCTAACTAAACTACACAACGCATCGCTTACAATAAATATATACTACGTCGTAAGTATTCGCACAGAAAACGTAAAAAAGCTGGTGCAGTCCGAAGTATGGTAATAGTAACCAAATCAACATAACAACTTCGTGCGAAAATTTATAAAATTCATAACTCGTTTGGCCTTATAAAAACGTGAATTTTCGGACACCTGTGTATACCAACAAACTGAGATTTGCTCATCTTGGGACGTGTTTTAAAAAGAGACGGTCAAATTGGGCATATTGCCAAATGACATTTAGGCCTCTATCGTTCTCGCCACATTTCCAATCCGTCGTCTGGTTTGAAACCGTGGTCTACTAACATTATTTTAAATACTGTTGAACCATCGTCGTACAGCATATATTTTTATAGATAGGACATATTTTTCATATCTATTTTTTCAAAAGATGATATTATTTAAACAAAATAATTTTAAAAATGGCTAATAATGTGATTGTTTTTATAGCGCATATTAATGTTTCTCAATGTGGCATCCCAATACGAATCAGCCTTAGGTTTTTTGACAGTACAATAATCGATACTAACTTTGAATTTGTAAATATAATTGATAGGTAATCCAAGCGGTATCATTGAATTATTGATTTATGATCCACTATCTGCGAAATGAGTAGGCTATGTTCAGTCGGGTCACCATTTTAAGCAGTTTAACAGTGCGTATTGCGTAGTATGGTTCGTAAAAAAGGCAAGATCATTTCTCCGACGTGGCATACGCGGTTCCGAGTTATATCCCACACGGATCAAATCATTTTTATTACAAGTTATAACACTTACTCACGGTTGTCATAAGACAATAAATAAATAATAAATACAAAATAATACACTTATATCTAAGTTCTCATGCATTACATACGAGACCGATTCCCAGGAAGTCGGTTCGATACCAGTCAGGCAACTCTGACTATTTTGATTAGCCTCGTTAATATTATCCCTGCCGGCCCCCTTCATAACGATTGACGCGCCCTTAATCCAAATAAACCCAAAACCCCTACAGACATTTACAACATTCAAGTTGTGAGATCCTTAGTAACAAGGTGAAAGATTAAATAAATAGATCGTGTATACATTCCCACCCAACAATCCACAACACATTCTGTCGACAAAGTTGAGGGGCACGTTCCTTTTGGGCAGGTTCCCTACGAAAAAATATTATGAACATAAAATTGACGTCTGTATAGTCCTCGGAAAACGCACAGTAAACATGGATTTTTAAGCCTGTGCAATGAACGGACGTTTATTGTTCTTTACGTTTACTATATTCTCGAAAAACAAAACAATTAAAAACATTAAATCCAAACAATCAAACAAAATACTTTTGTAATAGAAGAGTAAACTGACGCATTCTTCCTTTGCCATTGGCAGACGGTCTGTGCAAGCACACTTGTTGAATATTGCTGGAACAGAAATCTACAGGTTTTGCTCAACGGGATAGGGGTTATCCTTCAACTATAAATGTTTATCATTTTATGTCTGAAGGTTAGAATTATGTAATCATTGTCTAACATCGTATCTTCACATTAATATCTACTACGAAGTTTACTACTTTACTTTGCATGCCAAAACGACGCTTTCAAAAGTTGATTCTCAGCATCAAACAAGACTGAAATGTGAAAACCCATTCATGCAAATGATAATTTGAGGAAATTGAACGAATTCCAAATGAAAGAGTGGATGTATAAGTAGTAGTGTTATTTATTCATTAGCACAATTTGCTATTTTCATAGTCAATACATGGTACATCATGGTATTACATCATGGTATATACATGGTATATTCAAAATACATACAAATGATACAAGTTGACAACACATTAATCTAACAGCCACAATTAATAATATATACAACACACACTTAAGTCACGACATTTCAAATACATTTTCATTCACTGGCATCACTTTAAAAAATAAACACTCAGCTTATAATCATAGTACCAAAATCAATCAACATGTTTAAACAAGTACTCTCATCTCTAATAAAATTAACGCTATGTTGGTCTAGGCTTACAACAATGTATGTTTTGTACCTATCCTCTAATTTTTACATTATGTCCCAGAAGGACAATACTTCATTTTGGTTTACACTTAACATTTTGCTTTTTATTATATTACAACATTCCTTTCTAAATTTTGTGTAGTCACCGATACTTTTAATTTCTTGTGGTAATCTATTGAAAATTCGAACACCTCTAATATAAATTGAATTTTGTCCAAATGCACTATTTGACCTTTTCACAAAAATAAGCTTGTTGTTTCTTAAATTATAATTGTGAATTTTTGAATTAATTATTAAATTTCCTACACAAGTACTCGGGTGCATTGCCACAAAAAAATTCTATGAAGAAAACATAGGGTATTAAGCAAAATTCTTTGTTTTATCGTCAACCAATGTAATGATTCGCACATCTTGGCTATCGACGTGTCTCTGCTAACTCTTAATATGCTCCTTATTGCTTTGTTTTGTATCTTCTGTATTACATCGATTTCATTTTTATTAAGCATAAAAAGTACAGAACTACAAAAATCTATAAGAGGAGCAACTATAGCTTGATATATTAGAATTTTTGAACTAAGAGGCAAGTTGCCATATATTCGACGGAATAAACCAACCTTTCTTGCAAATCTTTTAATAATCTGATTTCCATGGAATTTGAAATTTAAATTTTCATCAACAATAATCCCTAAATATTTAAACTGGTCAACGATGTCCACCATTTCATAATCAATAATAATCTGAATCTTCTTAAGTTCTTCTTTTATTTTTTGTGTTATTTTATTCAAACACAAAACCATTGCTTTCGATTTTGAAACATTTATTTTTAACCTGTTTACTCGTAACCATTCTTCAATAAGTTTTAGATCATAGGTTAAGAACATCATAACTTCTTGCAAAGTAGAACCTTTACATACTATTAATGCATCATCTGCATGAAGAAAAACTTTGCAATATTTTAATACATTGCTTATATATATCGTTTATGTACACAATAAACAAAAGAGGCCCTAACACTGTCCCTTGAGGCACCCCAAAATTATTTTCTCTATACGTTGAGGAAAAATTACCAATCTTAACTTTCTGAACTCTAGTCTCCAAATAAGAGACAATCCATTTCAAAGCTTTCCCCTTGATGCCATAACATTCTAGTTTTTTAATTAGAATTTGTCTATCGATTGTTTCAAATGCCCTTTATAAGTCAAGTGACACTACAATAGTAATATTTTCCTCTTGCATATTTGTTCTCACATCCTCAACAACATGCTGAATCGCAGTTTCACAATTGTGTTGGTTTCTAAATCCTGATTGATTTTCAGTTAAAATTTTGTTTTCTTCAATGAAATCGATCAACTGATCTTTAACTATATATTCTCACACTTTCTCAGCCATTTGTGGAATATTTATCGGCCTGAAATTTTCACCATCTATTGCTCGAGGAATTTTGGGAATCGGAACTATCACCGTTTTCTTCAAACATTCCGGCACTTCGCCATTGCTTAGTGATGTATTAATTATTTTTGTTAGATATAATTTAACCGTAGGAATTAAAGTTTTAAGAACTTGATCTGTAATTCCATCCTCACCTGGAGCTGATGATTTAAGGCTCTTAATTTTATTTACTATTGTATCTTCACCTCCAATGTCCCGCATTTAGTTAGTTGAGGTATTGAATTATATAATATATATTTTAACAATGTGGTTGATATTAAATAATGAGGTAATTAATAATAATTGAATAGATTTAAACTACAGTAATAAAATATAAAAACTCAGTATGGAGCTCCATCCGGGTATGACAATTTACTAACAAAATGGAAAAAAATTGGAAGTACGCACGTGCAAGAAAAATAAGTATAAATAAGGAACAAGAAAATAACAAATCTCAAAATAAGGAACCATACAATATACATCAGTAATAGACCACGCAATGAAGTGAAGTGTTGCGTCATGATGGTTACAAACTGAGCTTCCGTGCGTAATGTTTCAAGATAATGATTTTGTATTTCTCATTTTATGGCCGATATTCTATCTAGACGACGAAGATACGCATACCGATACCTGCAAACATCAAAATGACCCTAAACTCACTTTATCTGCTTGATAAATGTTGGTCACTGGTCAATCAAACAAGATCCATATTTTTAGGAGTAATTATTCACTTGCATATTCTTATTTATTTAATATCTCTCGAGATTCGAAATCTGGTAGTGTGTAGTGATTCATATTGATGATAGGTAACCACTGGTTCTATAATTACACATTTTATTCTTGCAATCAGAATTCAGACAACAAATATTAACCCAAGTTAATTATTCCTTTCATTATTAGCTTTCAAAATAATTAAATTTATTGTCTCAATGAGTTTATCGATTTTGGACTATCTACAGCATTAAAATAATTGTTATCTTCATGTATTTTTGGAAACAACTAGATGATGATATTAATGTTTAACGCGTCTGAACATTGTAATTATTAAAACAACTGGAGAATAAAGTATTTAGCCTCCATAGTTTTAAGTTGAAGGCTATTCGACCGCGTTTTTCTATTTTTCAAAATATGCTACCAAGTCAAAATATAGTGAATGGCTTTCTCTTTTAGAAAATCAAAACTATTCTTTTCAAAATTTTCTGATTCGGTACACGACTAATATCGCCACCTCAAAATAATTTCACACTTCAATTCGCCAAAGCACACCATTCAACGTAGGGTGTTGTGTTTTTGTGACATTCATTTTCAACTGTTTTTCTAGTGGCTGGCTGAGACATTTTTTTTAACAATTGTCATTCCCGCGATTTTTTTCGTTTGGCGGTACAAATCGGTACAAAATACCGCCAAACGAAAAAATTCGCAGGAACGACAATTGCTAAAAAAACTTTTTTCTCTCAGTCAGCCACTAGAAAACCAGTTGAAAATTAATATCACAAAAACACAACACCCTACGTTGAATGGTGTGCCTTGGCGAATTGAAGTTTGAAATTATTTTGAGGTGGCGATATTGACCGTGTACCGGATCAGAAAAATTTTGAAAAAAATAGTTTTGATTTTCTAAAAGAGCCAGGTTTCAAATCCATTCACTATATTTTGGAAAATAGGAAAAAAGCGGTCGAATAGCCTTAAAAATGGTTTAATTGCATTCTTTCCATTCCAGGTATAACGCACGTGCAACGATGTGAACACCATTGATTGCAATCCATGAGGAGAGTTAGTTGTTCAAGGTTGTTTACCACAAGTCGATTTTGGCACCAGAAGTGTTAGCGTAATGTGATACAACACCCTTCCCTGAACTTTTCTGTCACGTGGTTAGAGATATGGGGCTCCTAGGTAAATATAACAGTAATTTTATTGTTGTAATTTAAATTTCTTACATAAATACCTGTATTGATGTCGTCCTTGCATGTCAGCTCAAGACAGGCTTACTATATAACCATCCAATCAATTATTCATAATAATTTATTGATCTAGTATCTGGTTATGAGAAATTGTTCGTTGTAGGCTATTTTAATGAAGGAAGAGGAAGTATGTTTTCAATTATTTATTTTATTTCTCGCCGAAGGCCAATGTAGGGCACAATTCCCTCTTTAGCCTGTATTAGCGTCACAATGGTACAACAAACAACAAACAACAAAGTACATTAAGTTGCCATAAGTTACCAGTTACCACCTTACTGTAACATCACACCACATGCTCCATCGTTCTGGTATCTCATCCCAAGGTATTACCAGTTACCACCTTACTGTAACATCACACCACATGCTCCATCGTTCTGGTATCTCATCCCAAGGTATTACCAGCTACCACCTTACTGTAACATCACACCACATGCTCCATCGTTCTGGTATCTCATCCCAAGGTATTACCAGTTACCACCTTACTGTTACATCACACCACATGCTCCATCGTTCTGGTATCTCATCCCAAGGTATTACCAGTTACCACCTTACTGTAACATCACACCACATGCTCCATCGTTCTGGTATCTCATCCCAAGGTATTACCAGTTACCACCTTACTGTAACATCACACCCACATGCTCCATCGTTCTGGTATCTCATCAAAGGTATTACCAGCTACCACCTTACAGTAACATCACACCACATGCTCCATCGATCTGGTATCTCATCCAAAGGTATTACCAGTTACCACCTTACTGTAACATCACACCACATGCTCCATCGTTCTGGTATCTCATCCCAAGGTATTACCAGTTACCACCTTACTGTAACGATCACACCACATGCTCCATCGGTCTGGGATCTCAGCCCAAGGCAGTACCAGTTACCACCTTACTGTTACATCACACCACATGCTCCATCGTTCTGGTATCTCATCCCAAGGTATTACCAGCTACCACCTTACTGTAACATCACACCACATGCTCCATCGTTCTGGTATCTCATCCCAAGGTATTACCAGTTAACCACCTTACTGTAACATCACACCACATGCTCCATCGTTCTGGTATCTCATCCCAAGGTATTACCAGTTACCACCTTACTGTTACATCACACCACATGCTCCATCGTTCTGGTATCTCATCCCAAGGTATTACCAGCTACCACCTTACTGTAACATCACACCACATGCTCCATCGTCCTGGTATCTCATCCCAAGGTATTACCAGTTACCACCTTACTGTTACATCACACCCACATGCTCCATCGTTCTGGTATCTCATCCCAAGGTATTACCAGTTACCACCTTACTGTAACATCACACCCACATGCTCCATCGCCACTCATCTATTTTGTTTGTTTCCCTTTTACTATCATCAATTATTCATATCTGTATTGTTAGTTCTGATCGTGTATTTGATCTATTTGGAAGCTAATAAAATCAAACATACAAACATTGCTTGTTCTGATTGCTATTTTATTTAGTTATACATTGATGACCAATAAAAAAAAATTATTGTTCCAACATTTATGTTACTATTCTGACCTTTGCAAATTCTTCCTCGCATCAGTCGTATCTCATTATCTTTTATTTTAAATGTTGATCTTACCGAATACATACAGCAGCCACGCTCAATTGACCATATACTTATTTTGTTAAACAAACTTCTTAGTAAAAAATTATTTGGGCAGATCACATACAATACAATTTCAACTAATCTCATGTCTATATTTTGTAGCTGTAATTTATTTTGTTTACTTAGATCATCCAATACTCGTTTTAGTTATTAGTTGTCTATTATATTGCACATTGTGGGTTTCCGGACCATGTTGTCAATAAATAGAGAATAAAAAATAAAATAAGAATTGCAGTTATAATAACTTGAGAACGTGTATTTTTCTGTTCAGCTCGCAATGTTCTGTGGCACCTTGTGTTCTGGGGGTTCGCGGTCAACTACATGGTTCGCATCAACCTCTCGATAGCCATCGTCTCCATGGTGAGGTCTCGACGAGCTGACGTCGGCGCCAAAGCTTCCGAGTGCTTTGTTGCTGAGGTTGAAGTTAACAGATCCTCACTCGAGGCCAATAGTTCGTTGCTCGGACAGCCACAAGAAAACAAGGTACCAAGTTCAAATAAAGAGTCGATCCCACATCCCGAGGACAACTGATTTCAATTACCAAACAGAAACACACACAAACTATCTAGGTGTGCAATTCACACACTAATTTTAAAATAAATCAATGTTATATTTTCTTTGATATAAACCAATTCAATTAATACAGTTTTTTTTTTTTTCGAAAAACTGAATCTTACATCCAATGAGATGTATTAAATATTTTTCTTATTTTTCAAATGTGGCTTCATATGGTGCCTTGTTTACGCCAATCTTTCATGGTAATTTCAGACGGCTCGAGTGGCGGGGTAATCTTTGAAAACAAGTTGTGATCTGAGATTAAATTTTGTACATTCAACACACGCAAAGCATGTAAACATAAAACAATGTCCCATGCCTCCTGCTTGCACAGTTGCAGATTCCAAGCAGGAAAGTGTCATGCTAACAAATAACAATCTACCTCTCTTCTTCAGGTGGTCTTCTTATGGGACGAGTACCAGCAAGGTCTCGTCCTGGGAGCTTTCTTCTGGCTGCACTGGGTCCTGCAGGTTCCCGGGGGTGTCCTGGCACACAGGTTCGGGACCAAGAGAGTGTTTGGGTTCGGTAATCTGATAATGTGCCTGATGAGCATGCTCATCCCAGCCGCTTCTCATCTGGACTACAGAGCACTGGTTGTGCTCAGAGTAATCCAAGGACTCATTGGTGTGAGTATTGATAAGAAGATCTTGAGGAGGAATACAATTGTTTGTTATTTCTTTGTTCTTAGTATAAAATTTAATTTCAAATTAAAAACCCAATTATTTAAAAGCAATCGAAGAGTAAAATATATACCTATTTTCGGGGGGTGTCATTATAGTTTGGTATTCATTTAATAATATAATTGATAGAAATCGACTCAATAGTTAAAAACAAACTATATCATTCATTGCCTGAAATAACTGGGGCGCATTTAAAGCGGAGATTTAAGAATGAAGATATTTTAACCAATAACTAATTCAAATCTATCAATATTGTTGGTCCAAGGTCTTTATAAATACACTTTCGTAGTTATTGTCTATAACTTGATAGATACTAGGAAAACGCTTAAGTCCCGCCGCGTTGTTGGATGAAGTGAGCGCATATTATGAAGTGTTGATTTTTCACATTTATCATGTTTAAAATTTGTTCTTAGTGAAAAATTTTGTTGTTACATATTGCTAACAAGATGGTGTTGCTGTGATATCGTTAGTGAGTAATCGCAACGCCGTTTTATGGTACATTTTAGTGTCGAACCAGTGCCAATTTAACATACGTTTTTGATGACAGGCCAATTTGTTATTAACAATACAATAGATGTTTGTTTGGTTCTGCTGACTTCTTTTGTTTCTTGAAGTTATTTACCTTTTTAATTTTCTGTGTGGAGAAGTGTTATTTTTATTGTGTATGAATATGATACGCATGTTCATGCCCCGGTTGCGGTAAGTGCAGTGAGAACTTGAGAATAGTCTCACCATGGATGAGATTTTCAGTAGGATAACGACCCTGGACAAATACCTCCAGGCGCCTAAGCGTCAACGTATTTCGTCCCCCGAAGCACAACGCAAATGTCGAGAGGTAACCAACCAACCCAGCACGTCGGGTGCTTCCACTTCAAATCGTTTTGCCGTCCTCGAGACGGACGATACCACGCCCGACTCGCTGGAGTCGCAGGCCTCAGGCTATGATACCAACCAGGACGCAATGGACGGTGTATTGCCTGTCACCGTCACACCTTCGAAAAAGGTTCATACGCCGCCAATAGTGGTGTATGGTTTTGAACGCTACCGCGACCTTGTCGCTGTTGTTACGTCTGTTGTGGCTGATCATGGATCACGAACGCGTCGCGCGTGGATTCTTGTGCTATAAAAGTGAAATCTATCGATCGACTTCCGCGCCCTGTCCGACGCCTTACGTGACCGCAAGGTACAATTCCACACATATCCAACGGGTGGAGGTAAAAACCAGGCGTTTTGTCCTACGGGGATTGTCTGCCCGCCAATCAGCTGATGATGTCCGTAATGACCTAGTCGACGGAGGATACGCAATCCGTACGGTCACCCAGATGACTGGACCGGGTCCACAGCACGTCCCGATACCGCTGTTCGTGGTGACGACTCTGGTGTCACCTGACGCTCCATCGCTGGTAGACCTGCGTGTCCTAGGACATTCCCGGGTTACAGTTGAGCCTTACAAAGGTGCAAAGGGTCCAACAATGTGCTTCAACTGTCAGAGGTTTAACCACACCTCTACATTCTGCAATGTTGGCCCTCGCTGCTTCAAGTGTGCTGAAGGACATAGTGGTCGCGACTGTAAGAAGTCACCCCTTGTGCCAGCAAAGTGTGTAAACTGTGGTGGAGACCACCCTGCATCCTATAGGAAGTGCCCGGCATATCTACGGGCAGCGTCGCAGCACCTGAAGCCTACCATTCCACGAGAACGTCCGACAGCTCGTCCGCTTCCAGCTGCCAAGGCTCGTCCGGGCTACTCATACAGTGCAGCGGTCTTTCCAGATCTCACAGTTCAGCCATCACCATCAGAAGGTAGGACTATGGTACAGCTTCCCACCCAGACTGACCCGCGACCTTCCAGAGCTGCACGATCTCCTCCGCAACCCATTACGGAGTCACCACCACCTATGAGTTCTGCCACTTATGGTATGATCTTGGATATTTGTAAAGCTCTGGCGTCCATGACCACGGACCCAATATATATGGTAACCACGATTGCCTCTCTAGTGGAAGGACGCTTCAATGGTCCTTAGACCCCCCGGATTGCACATTCTTACCTGGAATGCTGGTGGAAGAATTAAATCCAAGACACCCGAACTTCTCCTATACATGCGTCAGCATGATATTCATCTAGCACTTTTACAGGAAACCTGGTTAGCTCCTCAAGTATCTTGGAAAGTGGCGAATCACAAGGTCTATCGTGAGGACCGGGTGGTCGCTCCTGGGATTCGACAGTCAGGAGGGACGGCCATTCTTATTAGTACACAGGTCGATCATTTTCAAATACCTATTCCGCCTTTGATCTCACTTGAGGCGGTTGGTGTCCAGGTTCATACCCCAGGTGGCCACCTCCGATTTATTTCAGTGTACAAGAGACCAACCACAAGACTTAATGTGGCTGACATTGATATCCTACTTGCCTCCCCCATACCAACCGTCCTCATGGGTGACTTTAATTCTAAACATCCGTCTTGGAATTCCCTGACAGCCAACACAGCAGGAAACGCCTTGCGTGACCACGCTGACCGTAGCACATACGTTGTGGCAGGTCCAGTTGACCCGACGCACTTTCCGCTTGGTGAAGCAGTTGGACGTCCTGACGTCCTTGACATCGCGTTGTTGGCCAACATTCGTTGCTCGTACAACCTTGAGGCATACCCAGCTCTCTCTTCAGACCACAATCCCGTGGTCCTCAATCTAGGTGACAGACTCCTTCTTTCCCCACCGTGTCAACGACCTGATTTTCACAAGGCTGACTGGGATGCTTTCCGCGCTCATCTTGACGCAGGTCTCCCTGAAGATCCGCCACCTTTAACTTCTACGGTTGACGTGGATGCAGCGGTAGAATCTATCACTTCACTGATCCAAGAGGCAATCGCTACCTCGACACCGACCTCTTCTCGTGGCCGCATTACCCTGTATGATTTGCCAGAAGGACTTCGCCGTTCAGTAACCTTCAAAAATCGCCTACGACGTACCTGGCAACGCACTCACTCTGCTTATGACAAGACCGCTTACAACAGAGCATCAACAGCTCTCAAGCGTGATATTGCGGCCTTCCGATCTGAACTCTGGGATACTACGGTAGCGGGTCTCGATGTCTCCGGTAAATCTTACTGGCGTATGGCTCGTGCCCTACAACGTATTCCACAGGCGGACCCACCGATTCAGGGACCACAAATCTTGGCATGCAGCTCTGTGGAAAAAGCGAACGTCCTGGCAGACTCGCTGGAGGCCGCATTTACCTTGAACCCACCCACAGCCTCTACACCACAAGTGGAGGAGCAAGTACTCCAGTGGTCACAAACTCACCACGTTCCACTCCCTCTACCAGATGGAGCGGGATGCACATTTGAGGAACTGCTCCAGATTGCAAAGGACCTTCCACACAACAAGGCTCCAGGAGATGATGGCATTACGGCACAAGTTGTTCTCCAATTGTCAATGCGAGCAGCAAACACGATACATGCTATTTTCAATGCAGTTCTTAAACTTCAACATTTCCCAAGCTCTTGGAAAAATGCCAAGGTCATTACATTTCTGAAACCGGGAAAGTCTGCTCGGGACCCTACGAGCTATCGCCCTATCAGCCTCCTGTCTGTGCTATCCAAGATGCTGGAGCGTGTCATCCTAGTCCGTCTACAACGTCACATAGACGACTCGAACGTTCTCCCGGACGAACAATTTGGATTTCGAGCAAAGCACTCCACAATACAACAGCTAACGAGGATAACTGATAAGATAACAGATGGTTGGAACAGCGGCTGTGCGTCAGCGGCGGTATTCCTTGACGTCTCCAAGGCATTTGATCGTGTGTGGCATGTTGGACTCATTCACAAACTTGTACACTTTCAGTTCCCTGATTATCTAGTCCTGCTTATTCAATCCTTCCTCACTGAGCGTACTTTCTATGTATCAAAAAATTCTGTCTCCTCCTCACAGCGCCCAATTCTTGCCGGAGTACCTCAGGGTTCGGTGCTGAGCCCTGCTCTATTTAATGTCTTCACAGCCGACATGCCACCTCCCCCGGAAGGTGTTACCTCGGCAATGTTTGCTGATGACTTCGTGGCTCTGTCAACTAATTGTCGCCCATGGATCGCAGTTCGCGTTGGACAACGTTACCTTGACACTATTTCAGACTGGTACGCAAATTCACGCATGGCCCTCAATGTGGAGAAGACTTCAAGTACTCTCTTCTCATGGTCTAGAAAACGGCCTCCTCCTCGGTTACGTCTCAATGATGTCGCCATACCATGGGCACCGACCAATAGATGCCTGGGCATAACTTTAGACCGTACACTTACGTGGGGCCCACATATCCGGTCAGCAACTCAGAAGGCAACCGGTAAACTTGTCTCTCTGTACCCCTTCTGCGGAATGCACAGCTCTCGGTATCGGCCAAGCTCCGCCTCTACACGTCTGTAATCCGTTCAGCGGCGTTATACGCATCTCCTGTCTGGGGAGGATGTGCAGCATCCCCGCAACCGGCTACAAGCGGTGCAAAATAAGATTCTTCGTGTGTCCCTTTCTCTCCCTCGCTGGACACGAATGTCTGAGGGTCACGCTGACCTCGGTCTGCAAACCGTCAACCAATGCATTGCTGCACAAACTGCCAGATTTTACGCATCTCTAGAAGCGGTACCAAATCCCCAGGTTTCTGCACTTGCCCACATTATTCCGAGAAGAAGCGACGTATTCCCGCGCCCCATTGCAGCTCTTGGACCTCGTTTTTTGCCTCCACGTCGTCAGGCACGGCTTCTGCGGGCTCGTCAACGTCTCATCGCCGGTCGTCGTCGAGTGGGTGTAGTGGACCCACGACTAAGACCTCCGTGACGATAAAAATAACTCTCCTTGGATGTCTCTTGTGGGACTTTTCTGCCACGGATGCAAATCCTAGAAGTTTGTTGCCATTTTCAAGTTCCGGCGGTATTTTACCGAAATCAACGGTGCCTGTCACCAATTACCATGCAGCGCAAGGACGCTGTCCATCGCCCAACTCTGGCACACATCAGATTTTTAGTTATAGGTGCTTCGCACCAGGCACTAAAACTACCAGGGGAGAGGCTTCGAGCCCCACGACCATTCCCCAAAACAGAAGAAGATATTGAACTGCCATGTGTTATGCGGATTTTCTGTTGTTCTGTGAAAAAATCATTTTCAGATGAAGATTTTTTTTAAATTTTCGTAAGAAATAATTATTCGATTGCGCACAAATTTTACACGAATATATTAATTCATAAAATTAAGGTTCTGTGAAAAAATCATTACAATAGGATAAAGCATGTTGGTGTTAAAAGCCGAAGAAATTTTAAAAATCGAAAAAAGTCGTAAATGCGATTTTCGTAAAAAAGGGTTTTTGATAACGCTCAAATTTCACATGAATACATCAATGCATGAAATTAAGGTTCTGTGAAAAAATCATTACAATCGGACAAAGCATGTAGATGTTGTAAGTCGAAGAAATTTTTAAAAAATCGAAAAAAATCGTAAAATTGCGATTTTCATGAGAAATAATTTTCCGATTGTGCTCAAAAACGTGGCAGTTCTAAGTTCAGAGATTTCGAAGACCTCCATAAAATTTCATCGCAATCGGAGTATCGGTTTAGCCGGTGACTCTTTCCAAATGAGATTTTACACCATTCAATTTAACTTTGGTATACCTCAAGGTATAGGTATTGTTCACCGCTTATAGTTTTACCATGTGTTGCAGGGAGTGTGTTGGCCGTCAATGCACAAGATGACAGCCAGTTGGATTCCACCCAATGAACGGAGCAAGTTCATCACCTCATATATTGGTAAATGTGTTAACTAAATGTTTGAAGTTAGCATCCCGTACATGCTTGGCACGTTCGTAATAGAGTTTCGCCTTATAAATGATATTCGAATCTCAAAACAAGCTTGGTAGCTGTACTGGACCAAGGTCATCTAGATCTTCTTACGCCCGCCGCTCCACTCGCCCGCAAGGAGATTTAGTGGACCTTGCGCTACTCTAACTATAGCTCTCATGATGTTTTCACTTTGACGATTACACATTTCACCTCCTGTCTAGGGCTAGGCCTACATAGATCCGTTTGACCGTTTTACAGTTATTTTGAAAGCATGCAAATGTAAGTTTCTTACAACAACAAACATAACAACACACCTATAAAAAGATAATACAATACAGATAATACATACACAAATATACCACTTTTTTTAGCTCAATTTTAAGCCATTTATTTTTGCAACGTAATTGAATAAAAGTGGCTAAAAATTGAGCTACAAAAAAAAAGTAGTAGATTTGTTATTATACTATCTGTGAGCTGAACACAATTTCAAGTAAGAATTTTATAAAAATATAGTTTATAAAGAATGTGGTTTTATTGACTACTTCACTATTTAAATTAACAGTATTTTCTAGGGATTATTCATTTTCAAGGGTCTCGCTCAGGTACTGGGACAAGTAAGCCACGGTTTGAGTGTAGTAATATCCTTGCTTTAGTACCTGCTTACCTACAAAAAATATTAATTTTAATTAATCTTCTAACTTAAAGGGGTATTTAACCGCTAAACTCAAAAAATATATTTTATTCAGACTAACTAGTAATGAATTTACAACTAACAGAAAAATTATTGGGGCCACCATGACCTCCCAAAACATTGTCAAACATGACATTTTTCGAGCTAGGTCCCATCGGCAAAAATCTTCCATGAGAAATAACATGGGGACGATCTTTATGCCCCGTGACCTTGGAGGATTTTGATCCAAAAAAATATTGGCCATTATTGACGTACTCGACAGCCTTTTCTGTAAATTCTCTATATTTTTTTTTGTAATTTGGGCAAGTAGTTTTGGTCGAAATATGCTGATTACCAAGATGGGGTGTGATTTTGGAATGCATATTTTTGCGTGTTTGAGGGTATATTTGGGCACAGTTTCAAGACACGATGTTGTAAAGGGGCATTTTAGATTGGTACTATGCTCTAGTATCTATGTAGACCAAAAAAGAAGCAGGCTAAAGCCGATTTAGGTAATTTTCCAAATCACCAATTTTTGCAAATTTCTGGATCAAAAAAATTAAAAAATTCGTATTAAATCACAGTTACAAGATATAATTTTTTAAACGGTTATTTGAGTGTAGTATTGTGCTATAGATCACGTGGTAAAAAATAATTTTTGGGTTTTTTAGCCCCTTTAAGGCAATGCGTTTCTATCATTCCCGTAACTATGGTAATAGAAGATTTCAGGTAGAGTTGTTGCTAAATCAATAAGAAAGAATTTCGTTCAAATCATATAAACAAATTGTCTTATACATAAAACAAATTGAAATGGTAGTACAACTTTTCATCTTCCAGGCAGTTCGGTAGGTGCAGGGCTTACATACCCTTTCTTCGGACTGCTCATCGAGAGTTTTGATTGGCCAGCCGCCTTCTACGCGACAGGTATCATTGGCACCATCTGGTTCCTCGCCTGGTGGTTCCTGGTGTTCGACTCCCCCGCCCAGCACCCCCGCATCGACCCTCTAGAGAGGCAGCTTATCGAGGACAGTCTAGGACAATCCGTAACGAAGAAGAAGGTACTGTAGTTGGTCCTGCTTGGAAAGTGGAGGCTTGTCGTTAAGAATATCATTCACATATTATGCATTATTTTGTTTATTGTCGGTTTATTTAACGGATTTCGCACGAACATAACATAAAACATAATTAAGAAATGGTCAATTCAGTTTCATTCCATTCAATTCGTTTCAACCAAAAATACTTATTTTCTAACGCAATATGTACATAATTTTTTAATGTGCATCCAAGCAAATTGTAAGTGCTAAGACTTTGATTTGAAACTCTCTGTCCTCGCACCTTCAGAAAGTGTGTCTTGTTGCAGCCCGCCGTACCCTGGAGGAGCATCCTAACCTCAAAGCCCATGTGGATCTTAGTGATTGCCCAGGTGGGGGGACTCTGGGGAATGTTTCTACTGCTCATTCAGTCGCCAACCTACTTCAAGTTCATACATGGCTGGGACGTGCGCATGGTGAGTGGTAGATTTTTGGATGAGCGAAGCGTTAGCTCGACGGGTGTTTTTTTTTCTTTTCTGTCTGTTTGTTTGCTCTCTACCGAGCAAACGGCATATGCGATCTTGATTAAAATTGGAGGAGTTCTTCGAAATCTCTTAACTTAGACCTGCCACGTTTTTGGGTACAATCGAAGAAATATTTCTCATGAATATCGTACTTTAACGATTTTTTTCGATTTTTAGTGCGATATTTTCGTGACATTTTGGTCGATTCTGACCAAACGGGTGGGGCTACAACGTTCATATTTCACATGGACATTAAGGTTATGGTGATGTATTGCCTTTTGAAAGAAAAAGTTTAGAAAGTTAGCCAGAATCCATAGAAATAAAGGTTTTAATATGAGTTTTTTGAGGTTTATAATAACAATTAAAAAGTAACAATTGAAACTTGACAACAATCCCCTACAATGCATTCAAAAAGCACTTGCAAAGGAAAAGTGGTCCTACTACGCAAACTAAAAACTTACAAAAAAGCTCATCCATCAACGCGAATAAGCGTTTGCGAAGCGGCCTAGTAAGAAACAACTTGCTCGTGGCACACCAGGGAATAGGACATATTTGGCAGTTGGCACATAGCTATTTGCTCGTCCGGTAAGAATCCAACGTATCTGCAACTTAACATAGTTGTCAATAAACCATACATGGACAGTCCTACAGTGGTAGATGTTCAATATTCATGTTTATCAGCCAGGATGAATCCACGAATGCGATAAATTGTAAACTTTTTAAGAAAATAAAAAAAAAACTGAAAAACAAATTAATTTAATTTAAAAAACTGATTTAAAAATAATTTGTTGAAAAGTGTTAGGCTACTCCAGAGCCTTATGTTTCCACTTCCTTGACAACTACCCAAAATTGTAAACAACTGTGGTGTCAGTCGGCCAAGCGAACAAGAATTTGCTTTAAGCGCATGCCCTCTATAAGTTATCCTCCGGTGTAACTAAGTCGCATGTTCTCAGGCCGGCTTTCTCTCCGGGCTACCTCATCTCTGCAGAGTTGTCTTCGCAATCATCTTCTCCACTGTCGGCGATGAATTGCTCAAGAGGAAGAGAATCAGAAGAGAAACACTGCGGAAGTTTGCAACGGCTTTATGTAAGTCGTGTAGTCGTGTCTTATTTTACAGAGAGTTTTATGAATTATTATAGTCTAACAACACTGCAAAGAGCTCGAATTTGGTTCGTTTGGAGTTACTTGAACGTACGGATGTTGTTTTCATTCCAGGTACGGTTGTCCAAGGCATGTTCATCATCGGCCTGGCGTTCTGTGGATGCAACTGGCTGGCGGCCATTTTGTGCGTGTCTCTAGCCACGGTGGTTCATGGCGCCGTGTCCACTGGGCCGCTCGCTATCTTTGTCGACATCAGCCCAAACTACGCCAGTAAGACCCTAGTTCATGTTTATGCATTTTTTTGTCTGGTTACAAAATTATAACGCTGCCAAGTTTGTTTCTATTTGATAAACATAACGAACACAAACAACAACATTTACTTTTCCGATCATGTAACTAGGCCTATCCAAGGTTTGATCTGTTGAGAGAGTGGTCTTCTGCTTGTCGTACGAGGCGACTTGTGTCGAATCGAATGCGTTGTTGAACGACATTAAATTCTAAAAGTCTGAGATTGATTATACCATCGTGATAAGTTGATAATTTATGCAATTTGTTCAACTTGTATAATAATAGTATCTCACTTGATATTTTCTTTCAAGTTAATGGAGACGATAATGGAGACTTTTATTAAAATAACCAACGAAAATTGCTGTGACTGCGTGTCTTAAAATTGATTTCCCCTCAAGAAAAGTTAACAGCCTATCATATCATCTTCAATCTGCTTTTTAAGTTCTTGTGGAAATATTGAAATATTGTTTGCTTTATTCCAGGTATTACTTTTGGAATCTGTGGTTTGATAGGCGTTGTTCCTGGTTTCCTGTCACCGCTGCTTGTAGGAGCCCTAACCTACCAGAACGTGAGTCCACATGCCTGTTTTAGATTTCTTTGCGAATAACACATTTTTGCCAACTGATCTCCAAATCGCATGCGATGCAAATAATATTAAAACTAATATGAGGGTATGTCCTTACTATCCTTAAAAATCAAATCAATAATGATTGTATGTCTTCCACAGCAAACGATCGGCCAATGGCAGCTGGCATTTCTCATTTCCGCCGTGATTGTAGTTCTTCCCGGTATCTTGTTCCTGTTGTTCGGTTCCTCGGGTCTCCAGCCTTGGAACAACCCCCGGGAAGCAAGGGACAATCTAGAGGACGTCCAGAAGAAGCCATATCCAGATACATATCGGGAAATTAAACAGGAAGATCCGCACGAGACAGTTATTCTCTCAAAGAGGAAACTGGTGGAGGACTGAAATAAAGACGACAGCGAAAGATTTCATATTATTGAGTGGCGACCTGCCTTGTACCTACTTTTACCGTGGAAGTATAGTCTGATCATGGATTTACAAGTTACTATTCTAAGTCCATGTCTGATGCTGCGGTCATGCTGTGGGAAGATGTTTGGAAAATATCAACCAACCTTACAGGTCGATATTAAACCAAGACGGCTGACCTATAGAGGCTTCTCGTTCCTTGTAACTGTTCGATATTTTTAAGGCGCGAATTAGTAATAGAATTTAGAATCAGCATAGCATAGAATAGAATAGAATAGAATAGAATAGAATAACTTTATCCAACTTTACGTGCACATGGTACATGTACAACTCCCGGATGAGAAGGTGAATAGACTAAGGTAACATAAGAAGTATTAAGAAGTATAAGAATAGTACTACTAGTAGTAGCCTAATAGTAAAATTAATGTAGAAAATAATGTAATGTTGCATAACATAGTTGAACTAATAAAACACGGTTAAAATAACAATGCACAGCACTAGAACTAGATAGATAAACTAATTTATAAGGTTTAACATAATAAATGGAATTATTTAAATTGGAATTTTCAATTTACATTACATTTCATTATGGCAGAGAGGTGTTAATGGAGCAAGTAGAAACTTTTAGCTTTTAGCATTGTTAATTGGGTGGGACTATTCAGAATTAATCGCAACAAAATAAATTGAAGAATAAGTATAAACAATATTTGGACTTATCATGTTCTTTTGATAAATTAATATATTAAATTAAAACTCCGTCTCCCAGCCAAGGCTGGGTTTTATGTTTATGAGTTTTATGTTTTGTTTGGTTTGTTGCCTTTTGAAGGGTACTGAAAGTACCCGAAATATTGCTTTACCTTTAATTTAATATATTATTTTATTAAAAGAACATGATAAGTCCAAATATTGTTCATACTTATTAAACCTAACTGTTCTAAGAATCTCAGTAGTTAAAAAAAAAATGAATAATGTTGTCATTCGCAAATTTGAATTCTATTAAGAAAACGCCTATTAACAGGGTGATGACGTTGGGTACATTCTGACAGTAAATCAACTCATGTCATAGCCGATGACTAGTATCGCCTACTATAATACTGTTGATTTAGCTGCATTGCATTGACCACTCCACATGAACTGTGCTCAATCTGCTGACCCCAAGTAATCCATCCACTGCCCCTCGATTCAGAAGCGTTTGAATGTTATGTCTTGATTTACCTATAGTTATCTCAGTTCTCAGAAGTTCATCAAGGGTAGTCTATATATCTCATTAAAAACAATGAAATATGATCTTATAATTTAAGCCTATTATACTGCCTAAAAAATTCTTGATACACAATAAGATATCCCACGTAGTCATTTTATAAATCGCCTACGTGAATATACTGTGTACATTTTATTATTATTACTCAGCTTTGAGTCATTGACATATCCTATTTTTGTATTAAGTATGACATCAACGAAACGAAATAAAATAAACTTATTTTCGCCATATCGACTTTCCGTTTAATTGTATTTGTCAACTCGGAGGGTAGATATAATTTTGATTGCTGCTGATTACTGCATCTTGTGCTCATTTGTTGGGCTTTTTACGGGATTTGTTTAAATCTTCAGAATACATTTTCGTATTCTATTTTTAAAAATGAGATTTTTGTATTTTTTTATGTACGTGCTTTTTGTATGTGTATTGCGATGGTCCATTCGTATTTTTAGAAACCACTTGTAGGATAGTGTTAGTGGGTTATATATTTTAAGAAGTTTTGTTTAATTATAATTTCAAATTTATTATTCAATTCAGTGGTATTCTGTGTCTCAAGGCGACAGCATGGCTGCAGAGACCAATAAAGGTTTATTAGACGTTATTAATAATTTTGTTTTGTGTAAGTAATTCACACTAGTGATACCGATCACTTTATTATCGATCAAGTAATAACAATATGGAAAAACGTTGCTGAACTTGTAAATGTCTATACCATTAGTTTTTTCAGTTTTTTCAAATGGGCAGGTCCTCTTCTATATTTCTTTTTTTTGTTCATGCTATTTTGTTTGTTTGTTGGATGAGCGTAGCGAGCGAAGCGAAGATTCCATTTCACTACACTGGAGATAAAAATCCGGAATGTTTTTTTTTTCCTTTCTTTCTTTCTTTCTTTCTTTCTTTCTTTCTTTCTTTCTTTCTGTATTTTTGTCTGTTTGTCCACACGATTCCGGCTAAACCGATACTCCGATTGCGATGAAATTTTATGGAGGCCTTCGAAATCTCTGAACTTAGAACTGCCACGTTTTTGAGCGCAATCGGGAATTTTTTTCTCGTAAAAAACGCAATTTTACGATTTTTTTCGATTTTTAACAAAATTCTTCGATTCATAACACCTACATGCTCTGTCCGATTGTGATAATTTTTTCACAGAACCTTAATTTTATGAATTGATATATTCGGGTGAAATTTGAGCGTTATCGAAAGAAAAATTTCTTTAAAAAATCGCAATTTTACGACTTTTTTCGATTTTAAAATTTTTTTGGCTTATACGCGTTTCCAAGCAAAGATAGATGGCAGCACTAAAACGCAAGATGTCGGACCGATCGGTGATAGAGGCGAGCTGCTTACGGCGGGCGCTGTATATTCAGTTAGGTTCAACTTGATTTTTGTTACATTTCTGATCATTTGCGAAAACATTGTTGATTATGTCATATCGTCCGCGTATTTTATTAGTTAAATTCGTAAGTTTTGGGGATCGGCTTTATAAAAAACGGGAATTTAATGGCATTTTAAATTACAACAAATAATTGAGATTATTTGATGATATTAGCTCGAAAAGAACAAACCACACTGTTAAACTATTAAATACAGAAACAAGAGTGTACTAAATAATGTTCAATGATGAAGATCGATGATATTTTGCCAAGAAAATGTTGCCCACCAATACTAATAATTTCAATAATTTACTTGATATCTAAAAATCAAAAGGGATTCTAGCAAATTATAGCCCTACACTTGTTTTGCACGTTTTCTACATCGTTTTACTATGTAAACGCAATCGGAGTAGGCCTATATATATTTATCTACTATACACTTTTAGGACTACTGTTTTTTTTTAAATATACATTTTATTAAAAGTAGGCCTATTGAATAGCTGATGGCCTATTTGTTTTATTGTTTTGTATGTCAATAATGGCATGACGCGTTATTCTGCAGACAGCTTTAAAATCTTGTAGGTCATATCATTATACTTATTCTATTGTAATAATGTAAATCGTATTTATTATGATATTATGTATAATATTATGTAATAAATGAACAATGACGGTAAACGGTGTATGTAGGCCTACATTAATTATAGGTAGAAAAAGAGTTGGGGCATGTGCATAAGCCCTAATACAATTATTATTATTTTTGTTATTGTTTTGTTATTATGATTATGACTTTATTTATATTAAATTATCATAATAAAACTAAAGAAGTATATCTCAATTAAAAGTGCCATGAGAAGCGAGCGGTACTGTATGTGTGTGTTTACTATGAGTTGTGAACATTCTTGACGGTTTGAATTTGATTTAGTATTTATCGTACCCTGTTAGCCTATAGGCCTATTTAGTATATAGCCTATAAATACCAATGATTTATTATGATATTACAATTAGAGAATTGTAATATGGATACAAATGCCATCCTCGGTGTCTCATGGGTGCATGGGGCGCAGGTCTGTATATAGTAATAATATTCTGGTGGTGCACCCCCATGTTTTTGATTCTCATCAATTAACAACATTTTGGGAAAGCAACGACAATGTACCTGTGATTGTACATATTTATAAGTGACAAACACGGAATGACATGTGTTCTTCAGGTAAGCGCATAGCGCACTCCTCCGACTATCACTGATCGGACAGTTGCATTTTTCGCCACCAGGTAGCAACCCCTTTGCTTGGAAACGCGTATAGCACCTACATGCTTTATCCGATCGTAATGATTTTTTCACAGAACCTTAATTTTATGAATTAATATATTCGTGTGAAATTTGAGCACAATCGAATAATTATTTCTAATGAAAATCGAAATTTTACGATTTTTTCTTTTTTTAAATTACGATTAATTAAAAAAATTAAAAATAAAAGTTTATTTTTTATTTAATTTAAATTAATTTAAAAAAATCTTCAACTAATTAATGATTTTTTCACAGTACAACAGAAAATTGGCCTAACAAGTCTTGGCAACTCAATGCACCAATTACGCTCATCCAACAACGCGGCGGGACTTGAGCGTTTTCCTAGTGTAATTAGTTATTATTCTATCAACTGTTACACTACTAAACGAATAATTATTGGATGAGCGAAGCGAAGACTTCAATTTCACTGACCCCCCAAAAATTTAGCTCGGGTGTTTTTTTTTTTTTTTTTTTTTTTTTTTTCTGTCTGTTTGTTAACTCTCTACCAGGCAAACGGCATATCCGATCTTGATGAAAATTGAAAGGGACCTTCGAAATCTCTGAACTTAGAGGTGTATTGTTTTTGGGTACAATCGAAGAAATATTTCTTGTGAATATCGTACTTTTACGATTTTTTTCGATTTTTAGTGCGATATTTTCGTGTTATTTGAGCCGATTCTGATCAAACTGGTGGGGCTACAACGTTCATATTTCACATGGGCATTAGGGTTATGGTGATGTAGTACCTTTTGAAAGAAAAAGTTGAAAAAATTAGCCAGAATCCATAGAAATAGAGCTTTTAATATAAGTTTTTTGATTTTTTGTGCGATATTTTCGTGCTATTTGGGCCAATTCTGACCAAACGGGTGGGGCTTCAACGTTCATATTATACATGGGCATTGAGGTTATGGTGATAAAGTACCTTTTGAAAGAAAAAGTTGAAAAAGTTAGCCAGAATCCATAGAAATAAAGCTTTTAATATAAGATTTTTACGGTAAATAATAACAAATTAACAAGAAACAACAGAAACTTGACAACAATCACCTACAATGCGTAGGCAGCAAAACAAAGCACTTGCAAAAGTAAAGATATCTCACGCAAACTAAAAACTTAAAAAAGCTCATCCATCAACGCGGCGGGACTTTAGCGTTTTCCTAGTTTTAAATACAACGCCTGAGAGTAATCAAGATTTGTATCGACCATCTTGTAATACGTATTTTGTAGATTTCAACGTTTTACTTTGAGCGTTCATTCTATGTGTGTGTGTTATTAACGAAACTCATGCTTATAATTGTACTAAAATATAATGTACTAAAATTTTGTATTCATGTCTGAATTACAATGTTATTTATTTTACTGTATGCTGCGTAGTAATTTTATAAAAAAAAAACAATTCTAGAACACATACACATAGAACATATGATTGCATTTGTTCTACTTAACCACTTCCTTATTACTTGTTATGTGTTTTGAACAGAAAATATCATGTTTGCGTTCTCTTTGTTTTCTTTGATAACGGGGAGAGGCTACATACATGAATATTGCATGGCCCGAACAAAGTGCTTTATGCACCTGGGAAACCTGGGTGGGAAACCGGAAACGGGGGGAAACTCCAGGTTAACTTGAACGTTCATCAAGTTGAAAATACTTATCAATGAAATATAATATATGTTCTTAATTACCGACAGTGGTGAGTTTTGATCGAGTAAGGCGTGCAACTGTGATTCGGGAGGACTACAGCTTTGAATCCCGCCACCGGCAATCCTAACTGAAAGTTTTTCTGCTGGGATTCTATCTTTTCAAATAGCCTTCGGTCATTCCTTTCCCAATTACCCTCAACTCTTAAGGCTATTCCACCGCGTTTTTCTATTTTCCAAAATATGCTACTAAGTTAAAATATAGTGAATGGCTTTGAAACATGGCTATTTTAGAAAATCAAAATTATTTTTTCCAAATTTTTCTGATCCGGTACACGGCCAATATCGCCACCTCAAAATAATTTCAAACTTCAATTCGCCAGGGCACACCATTCAACGTACGGTGTTGTGCTTTTGTGACATTAATTTTTAACTGTTTTTCTATGGACTGACTGAGAGAAAACAGATTTATTTTAACAATTGTCTTTCCAGCGAATTTTTTCGTTTGGCGGTATTTTTTACCGAATTGTACCGCCAAACGAAAAAATTCGCAGGAAAGACAATTGTTAAAATAAATCTGTTTTCTCTCAGTCAGTCCAAAGAAAAACAGTTGAAAATTAATGTCACAAAAGCACAACACCCTACGTTGAATGGTGTGCCCTGGCGAATTGAAGTTTGAAATTATTTTGAGGTGGCTATATTGGCCGTGTACCGGATCAGAAAAATTTGGAAAAAATATTTTTGATTTTCTAAAATAGCCATGTTTCAAAGCCATTCACTATATTTTGACTTAGTAGCATATTTTGGAAAATAGAAAAACGCGGTGGAATAGCCTTAAGAACCTAGTTACAAGATAGTCACCTGAAGAGGGTAATCCCTGATAAATCTGATGTGTGCTTTAAAATCGAAACAACGAAGTCCAAGTTTTTCATAGGGTTGCGGAGGAGGGTTTATGGTTCCTTAATCTCTTCAGCTTACAATTGTTGTGCAAATTGTGCGTTTATCACAATAATTTCAACCACCATGCAGCTAAATGACACCAACTTACTTATAATGGAAAATGAAATGTCGCCTTGCAGTGAGAAGTTATATCGTTATTTTTCTAGTGTGTGTGTGTACAGCAATCCAGATCTCGTGAGACTGGTCTCTTTCGATAACTTCAAAATTATTTTCATCAGATTCTCTGGTAGTTTTTCTTCATTAGTCTAAACAGTAAGCTACTTTCTCCGCACTTCACTAGCAAAGCACAATTTCTCCATAACAAACTTCAATTGCAAGAAAGCTCTTCACTTATCTTTGCCCATGTGAAATCAATTTGTCTCCTGAACGATTGCAAAAATAGCAATACAACAATGACTGCGAAAATGAATAAAATGTTTAAAAATTAGTTTCGTTATTATATTGGAATTCTACCTGATAAAATCGAATAGCATAATAATATGAGCATAGATCTCATTTTCTTTCCTCTATTACAACTCACTCATGTCCTATACTTTACTCCAACCGTTTCGTAATCCAACTTTTGTCTAAAAATAGTGTTCTGAGCCCAATTCTATCCAGGAAGTGACCCATTTAATATAAACAAACACCTATATGAATATGACAATGCTCGTGTATGTTGACAAAACTTTATCATTGTTTGTAAATATAACTAACTTACACTGTGGACGTGTAGAGGCTTATATGTGTGTTGACATGAACAAAATGTCATGTAGTCTTGATAAAAGCTGCTGAGCAGAAGCTGTAACTGTTACTCTTGGGTCTTCGTCTACCACGCTGAGGAATCATGGGGATCATCAGTAAGTCTGGCGGTTCACGTATAGCACCTCGACTTGATAGTTTGCACTAGCTTTGAACAATTTGCACGGTTTGGAGAAATCTGATCTGAGTAGTTTCAAGATTCCAATATGATTCCACGAAATATATCCATTGAACGTTGGCGAATAGAAAATTAAGATAAAATTAACACAAATTCACATTTTTAGCATGGGGTTTCTCAATATTATCTATTAAAGTACATGAAATGCTGACACACATGTATTTAATATTTTAATATCTTTACGTTGATTCTGGACTATTGTTTTAAAATATTTTTTTTAAAATTGTGTTAAAACATAACTTTGTTGTTAAATAAGACTGTTTTGTGCACGAACTGATCTACCTGGTGAGCTAACACGTACTAACATTGGCTTTGCTTCTTAATCTTAAATATTGGACGAAAGTGGCATGCAATAAACTTAAATCACATAATTATACTTGTTTGAATGAATGAATAAATGTGTTACACTTACACAACTTTATTGAAAAGTTCAAGAAAACATTATTTACAACTTGGAAAAATAAAAAAATAAAAGTGAACATTTCACAATACATAAGAATAAAACAGTTACAAATATAACAAGGGTGAAATTAGACTTTTGAGTTGGCATGGACTTATCTAGCAATTTCATAAAACACAATTATTGCAATGCATTACATTTCAATAGCTGCATATTGCAATGTTTGTTATTTCCTTTCCAAGCTTGATAGCAGCATATAAGTAAACATCACACTCAGTGCTTAATTTGTAATGGAGCGCGGGTACACGCAGTGTACCTACCTATTTTTGTGGGTATACGCAGTATATCCACCTTTTTCATGAATTTTTAGGTACGCAACACTCACATTTTGGCTAATATATATATAAAAAACGAAAATAATTTATATTAATTGGATGAGCGTAGCGAGCGAAGCGAGTGAAGCGAAGACTTCAATTTCACTGACCCCCAAAAAATTTAGCTCGGGTGTTTTTTTTTTTGTTTTTTTTTTTTTTTTGTTTTTTTTTTTTGTTTGTTTTTTTGTCTGTTTGTTAACTCTCTACCAGGCAAACGGCATATCCGATCTTGATGAAAATTTGACAGGACCTTCGAAATCTCTGAACTTAGAGGTGTATTGTTTTTGGGTACAATCGAAGAAATATTTCTCATGAATATCGTACTTTTACGATTTTTTTCGATTTTTAGTGCGATATTTTCGTGACATTTGGGCCAATTCTGACCAAACGGGTGGGGCTACAACTTTCATATTATACATGGACATTAAGGTTAAGGTGATGTAGTACCTTTTGAAAGAAAAAGTTGAAAAAGTTTGCCAGAATCTATAGAAATAAAGCTTTTAATGAAAGTTTTTTGATTTTTTGTGCTATATTTTCGTGCCATTTGGGCCAATTCTGACCAAACGAGTGAGGCTACAACGTTCATATTATACATGGACATTAAGGTTATGGTGATGTAGTACCCTTTGAAAGAAAAAGTTGAAAAAGTTAGCCAGAATCCATAGAAATAAAGCTTTTAATATAAGTTTTTTACGGTAAATAATACCAATTGACAAGAAACAATAGAAACTTGACAACAATCACCTACAATACGTAGGCAACAAAACAAAGCACTTGCAAAAGTAAAGATATTCCACGCAAACTAAAAACTTTAAAACGCTCATCCATCAACGCGGCGGGACTTTAGCGTTTTCCTAGTAATTTTACACCCACATGCTCATATTTCAAAGTTACTTGAATACATTTAAAACTGTAAATAAACTTAGTACACTCAGCCCTCACTTTTGAAGAGTAATGACAAACAATTTCGACAATTTCCCATTATTGTTGGACGTGATCACGAACGTAATGATATATGCATATTCAATGGTTGTGACATGGAATCTTGTCACTACTCCAATTCTTTTTTATGGTTTTATAGTTTGTACTGTACAAAAAAGCCATGAATTTGGTATTGCATTCAGCCAACTTATTATTTTCTAGAATGCACCAATCACACTCTAAAAACCTGATTTTCAAAATTTTCGCCTGCGGCGCTGTAATTGGGGGGCAAGCCCCCCAACCCCCCCGTACTGGTCCCCTAAAAATAATTCTCCCGTTTTTTTAGCGTGTACCCACCTTTTCCCTTACAAATTAACCACTGATCACACTTCAAGTGAGTGCCACCAAGTAGGATAAAATGTCCACGTATTTTCGACTCGGGTGCTCTTTCACGACTTCTCTCGATACATTGCTGAAACAAAATTCTTCTTATTTTGGCCACCTCAAATGTGTGTGTATACGTTTTAACCTACATAAGCAGGAACAGTTTGCATTATATTATGTGCAAGTCAGGACAGGATGGTTAATTATCCACTCGTCAAACTACTCCTTCGTGCTATACATATTGCATACTAGCTATCCGGTTCTTTCTTATACAGTCAGGAACACATGTTAAATTGTAAGTGCAGTGAAAAAGCGTCCGATAATCACTATCTTCGCGAGATGTTATCTTTTTGCTTTTTTCTGTTCTGGTACATCGATCTTCATCCGGACTTTCTACTTTCAATCTCATTGCGTTAAATCGTGGGTGCTTATCAATCTTGGGGTTGGTTTAACTTCTTAACTATAATATGTAGTTTTTCTGTATAGTAAATTATATAAATTGTTTTCGAGGCGTTTCTAGAAGTTGTCACTCTTTCACAAAATTTCACATTCTGCATGCACTAAGACCATAATAAGGTAAATAGATACTTTCGTTGAGTGTTACGTCTATAAATGACTGTCGTAGACTGGAAATTATTTTAAATTTAAACATGTATTGATGTTTTTTTCTAGGTCAATTTTCCTCACTTGTCTGTAGTTTGAAGACAAAAAAGTAAAATACATTTTTGTCTTTCAAATAATGCTTGAAACCAGGTTTAAAACCGAGTGAGTTCATGAAGCATAAGGCATACACTGATCCGTACTCCATGTAATTGTAACAGTTATCCAAGTTCTGTTCTTTTACTCCCATCTTGGTTATGTTTACGTCAGTCGGAGTAGTCGTAATATGTCAACAGTCGCGCAATCTGGACAGATTCTCTCGTCAATAATTCTGAGATAATTGTGTTCTCTAACCTACTTTTGACTGGAGACCGTCAGCTAAGAGAAAGAGCACATCGTCGAAAAATGGTTAGACCTATGTTCAGTCGCTACGGAATGGAAGTCTATTTTTACAGGGGTGAAGGGGGGGCTAACTCTCCAGCTTATTTAGTTTTTGTGGAGGGGGTGGCGGGAGACAGTTTGTGACATTGACATAAGATGTCAACCGTACTTCGCTTCACTGAGCAATACAATTCTATTTGACACGCAAACGTGTAATGCCTTTTTATCTCGGTTATTTCGTCATTTTTTAAGGGGTGGAGGGGGGTACAGGGAGACAAGCTACTATCCTTCGACCCCCCCCCCCCAATTCCGACTCTGCTGGTTATATTGCATACACATTTGCCTTTGATGCACTAAATTTAACTAATTAGCTATTAAAAGTTGTCTAATTGATAAATAATTATGTATTATATTGACTTCTGTCATAATGGAAGATTTTTTAAATACGTTTAATGCAGTCCAATGTAGAGGAGAAAATTTTAGGTTGGTACCTTACTTATTTTAGATTTTTCGGTAAAACAGCACATACCCTTTTGCTACAAAAGGTTTTAGAGAGAGCACTTCTCCCAGTCGACATACAAATATTTACATATCATAATAAAATTTTGCTGATAACTCATATCTTTATGACTGAGTGAGGTTATTATCGGCCTACATTATTTTAAAAAGATTTTAGTCACTATTTTGTTCAGCTAATTTTACTTTTTTTTAACGAAACAAGCAGACATCGTATCATCCACTGAAATGTCTTTACGGTCTTCATTTCTATTTAGAGTGTTGTTCAGCTCGCAATGTTCTGTGGCACATGGCGTTCTGGGGGTTCGCGGTCAACTACATGGTAAACGTCAACCTCTCGATAGCCATCGTCTCCATGGTGAGGTCACGACGGGTTGACGTCGGCGCCAAAGCTTCCGAGTGTTTTGTTGCTGAGGTTGAAGTCAACAGATCCTCACTCGAAGCCAATAGTTCGTTGCTCGGACAGCCACAAGAACCGTTAGTAAGTTATAAAAGGTCTTACGTGTGTACAGGGTTCCCTATTAATATGTGAGCCCTAAAACAAGGTCATTAAGTTATATTCATCATGTGTTATATTCATGTTCATCATTTCATTATACTGCTTTTGTACTATTTTTCATTTCTCCATTTCCATTAGCAAATGTACAACATTTTGGAATAGATTTTTTGAAGGCTTCTTTCTCTTAAAATACTTGCTTTAAAATAAGAACTCACTAGATGGTAAAGTACAATGCCTTCAACACGCCATTTTCTTTAGCTGCAAATGCGCGACAGTAACTAACTAATTAGTACATTATTATATGGTCGCATAGGCGATATTACCTAGTTGTCGAGGTGTGCAAATATAGCATTTTGTGATTGAGAATCTATCATTTTCAATTGAGAGCAAATTTAGAATTTTTATCATCTTTTAATTTGTTCGTTTCAGAAACCATTGAATGGTGATTAATGCTTACATTCAAAATGTAAACGGTTAAATATCTGTTAGCCCTAAATGAAAACCAATTTAGAGTTGGAGTTATTCCCGAGTTATTCTATAAAAAAAACGTAACAATTCATTGCTGAAGTCATTCTCAATGGCGAACCCTAATTCAAGTAAAAACAGCGTTTTGTAGCGTTAGTGATTTAGAATCTTTTGCACAAAATCCCAATCTTACACTTATAAAACTAAATTTGAAAATTAGTTCCCACTGTAAATGGTACATATTCCCAGTGAGGAGCACGTGGTCACGATGGCATATTTCAAATTTCTTCCAGAATGTTTTTCCCGTGGGACGAGCACGAGCAAAGTCTCGTCCTGGGAGCTTACCACTGGCTGAGCTGGGTCCTGCAGGTTCCCGGGGGTGTCCTGGCACACAGGTTCGGGACCAAGAGAGTGTTTGGGTTCGGTAATCTGATATTGTGCCTGATGAGCATGCTCACCCCAGCCGCTTCTCATCTGGACGTCAAGGCTCTTATAGTGCTGAGAATACTCCAGGGCCTTGTAGGAGTAAGTATTTCTAAGGACTTTGGACCTGAGAATACCTGACTCTCGCTCTATACGTACGCTATGTATATAGGCATACATTTCAATATTTTAAGAAAGATAATGTTTATTGAGAGGATTTTCATTATATGATCTTTTACCCAGACGGGGATTGAAATACGTGAAAAGATTTATTTTCCCTGGCTCCAGTTACTAGATTACTATTACTAAAAGGCGACTAGATTTTAACATGTATTATCAACATCCATAACAAAAATGTCTAGTTTTCCTTACTGCTCACTCTTTCATTTGATACACGTGCTGATAGACAATTACATTTGATCTTATTGTACGACATAGTGTTCTGGATTGCCATAATGTAACAGTAAGATGTACCAAGGGTTTTTTACCCTCACCCACTTAGCTATAACCACTTCTTTCAGGGAATGTGCGGGCCAGCTATGCACAACATGGCAGCCACTTGGATTCCACCCAATGAACGTAGCACATTCGTCACGTCCAATCTTGGTAACTAATACTAAAAGTTTCAATTCAGTTGGTGGCAAATTAGTGGCGAAGAAAGAAATAGTTGGCCACTCTTTGATGTAATGATCCTCGTTGAAATCTGTCGTGAAATGGGGATATGACTGAGGAAAAAATAATATATGTTACTTGGACTAGAATATATTCCGGTATATACCAAATATTCTCTGGCTTGTGTGACATATTATTCTCTTTATATAGACTACAGATCAAAAAATATGAAGAGTGGTTAACTCATTCCAACAAAAAACATCAACTATAATATTAGAGATTCAGCCCTGATTAAATAACGAAGCAGCTGTACATTAGTTTTAGAATAGTGAACTAAAGAATTTACAAACCTGCATATTCTTTGTTTATCTAAAATACATTCCATTATCTCAGGAGGAACACCATAACACACTTTTAGTGAAAACCACTTGTTCTTTCAGGGTATTCAGTGGGTGTTGGGCTTACATTCCCCCTGTGCGGGCTTATAATCGCCCGTTTTGATTGGCCGGCCGTGTTCTACGCGACAGGTATCATTGGCACCATCTGGTTCCTCGCCTGGTGGTTCCTGGTGTTCGACTCCCCCGCCCAGCACCCCCGCATCGACCCTCTAGAGAGGCAGCACATCGAGGACAGTCTAGGACAATCCGTAGTGAAGAAGAAGGTAATTTGGAAAAGTTACTTTAGTCGTGACGTGGATGGCAACACAGGAATGTTTACAAATCCACGTCACAATAACGATTGAAATATTTGTGCCGATAAAAGTACCCTATTTGCTAAAGCGTAACAAAGTTTAAGTATAGGTTTTTCAGTGCTTATACTTACATTGATATTGTATACATATTTTGAACTTAAAACAGTATGGGCGCCGCCAGGATTTTTTCCAAGGGGGACAACATTCTGGAGTAATGGGAGCTCGGGGGCGACAGCCCCCCCAAGGAGCCCCACAGGGCGTCTAACAAAATATATTTTCAATACTTTATAAATGAATTTGTGTTGTGAAATTCAAATACATTTATCCTGGTGTAAGGGTGGTTGTGAGCAAGGCGTTTTTTTTTTTTTTTTTTTTTAAATTTCAATACGTTACAACCGAATTTGTGTTGTTAAAATAAGTTATGACGAATTCAAATTCAAACATATTTTATCCTGATGTTTATCCTGACGCCAACAAACAAACAAATAAAATATCCCAAAATAGCCCCGCAGGGCGTTTTTTTTTTTTTTAATTAGCACCACTTTATAATATCAGATTTTGGGTTGTTGAAATAGGTTTTGGGTTATTAAAATAAGTTATGAATAAATAAAAATAAAACAGTCATATAAAATGTAAGTAAGCCTGGTTAAAGTTCAGTTGAATGGTTTCATAATATATGTTTCCGGGTAAATGAGTTGTGATAATTTTTTATTATCTTTCCCGCTGCAAAATTTATAATTTCCCTTAATCAGGGCAATTGCGGCACCTGGCCCGCCGCGTCCCTGTAAAAACGTCCTTAGTCGAGGGGACGAACGCGCCGGACACAGCCACTCGAGCTTTAACCGCAAATTAATGCGCTCTCGGCGCCCATGTAAAACAGTTTCATCTTATTCCATTTTAGAAAGATAATTCTCAGAGACAAGATATATGCAGAGTTTTTGAAGCTGGTGGATTTAATGAAATTGAAAGTGCTATAACTTTGATTTGAAGCATCTCCAAACCTCTATAATTATAACGTATTGATTGTTGCAGTCTGCCGTACCCTGGAGGGGCATCCTAACCTCAAAGCCCATGTGGTTGACAGTGATGGCCCAGGTGGGGGGACTCTGGGGTGTGACTGTACTGCTCATCCAGGCGCCAACCTACTTCAAGCTCATACATGGCTGGAACGTTGGCATGGTGAGCATATATTAGTTTGGAGAGAAGAAAACGATCAACTTAAAGCTATCAAAGATTTAATGCTTTATATGTGTGCATATTGTTTCACTTTGTTCCAAGTTCCAACATCATTTAGTTGAATCAGAATCACAATCTGCTGCATTCTCTTGTCGTGACACAAGCAGCTCTCGCCACTTCTTCCTGTCCTCCCACCATCTCTTTCTCTCCCTCTCTTCAACCACTGTCCACTCCTCTAATGAAGTCGGGTAGAGGGTTGTAGGATCTCACCAAATTCTTGGGCCCCCTGCCCCCTCTGGGTTTATCAAATAGCCAAGCATGACGCTTCCCCCACAAAATATCTGCCAGCTAATGATTCGAAATTCTCTCAAGATTGTTGAAATACTTAAATTATCTTCTTGTTCTTGTTGTTTCTGGTCTTAAGTTATGTTTATTTCTGCTTACAATGCAAAACGTTCTGTGTACAGATTGTTAACTTCTGAAATTCATTTTAATTTATCAATATAATAAATAAAATTGTATATTTCAATGGGGACTTACTTAGGGGTATTATTAATGACGTTGCAATTATATTGGATTGCGTAAATTGTTCTCCAGTCACATTTTATAATATTATTTATTTATTTATTATTTCATTTGAGGCTGTCGAACGGAATAAAAATTTGATAGTGCAACAAGTGGTTTCTTACACAACTTGGTTTTGTCATGTTGAACGTAGACGTAACTTTACTCACACTTTCTCAGACTGGCCTATTCCTGGGGTTGCCCCATCTCTACAGAGTTGTCTTCGCAATCATCTTCTCCACTGTCGGCGATGGATTGCTCAAGAAGAAGATTATAATAAGAGAAACACTGCGGAACTCTGCAGTGGCTGTATGTAAGTCATACCTTGTGTTGTGTAATTGAACTTTATATTATTGGTTTCTGTGTTCCACTTGAAACTAAATGAGTTCTTTTGGAACCAATTATTAATGTCACACATTGGAAACGCTATCCGTTATAGATTTTAGAGCCATGTTTCTCAAGCAGGGCAGCTTTGCAAAAATTCTTATGTTGAAGTGATCTTAAATTGACATTTTTATTGATCGGGTTGTTTTCATAAACTTCACATCATATTTCAAGTCCTGAAGAAGAAGACAACATGGTCTTTGAAACGTCGACAGAAAATATCATCAATCGTTGAATATCACCGCTACAAAACAACCCGATCAATAAAAATGTCATCAACGGGTAGCAAGACATAAAAGTTTTATGATTTAAAAAAAAAATAAGGACGCGTTAACCGTTAGGTCATAATGCACCACTCTAGCCTAGGGGATTTGGGGAGGAGGGGCCAATGCGGTCAGAACCAGCCACGTGTAAGTGGATGCAAGAGGGTTTCTCATGTCTCGGTCGTCATTGTTTTTGTAACTGTCATAGTTCGTTATGTCATTTGTCATCGTCGTCGGAAAGGTCATCAAGGGAAAGGGGAAGTGTCCCCGACGACGATTGCAAGAGCTCACCTCTAGTTTCGGGGAGTAATAAATTCCACATTTACAAGCTGATGTTTGCGAGGTGGACTTTTTCTCTTGAATCGCCTTTTACGATTAGCATTGTTTAATGCAGCACTGTGATAAAAAATGCCACATTTAAATGTAAATGTATGTGATTATTGGTCAATAATTAACAGTTGAAGATTAGTAATTTATAAAATAACATTCGGTGTGTACGTACAAAATTATGGTGTTTTTTCAGCAGAATCAACGTCTCAGTAGCTTACATTGGTCAACCTTATGAATTCCATTGAAAATGGCTTTAATTTGTAACCAAAAGCATGAGCAATGCACGAATACACATTCTAATATATTATACAATAACACATTTGTTCGGATTTACTTTTCAGGTACGGTTGGCCAAGGCCTGTGCATCGCCGGTTTGGCTTTCTGCGGATGCAACTGGGTGGTGGCCATTTTGTGCGTGACTCTAGCCATCGTGTTACATGGCACCGCACCCACTGGGCCGGTCGCCAACTTCGTTGACCTCAGCCCAAACTACGCCAGTAAGACCCTTGGTGTAGACATTATATGTGAATGCTTGGAGACCCTGTACACATTGCTCTTCTCAGGGAACCTAGTCAGCACACTACGCCACACAAGCGCAAGTGTCAAGGGGCACCAATATTTAACTTTTCTGTTGAGTCAACAATGTCTATCTCACAACCTGTCCGAGGTTTTGTGATAATTATGAATTATGTTTACGCAATAATTCGGGTACTTTCTGCACCCTTCCAACGGCAACAATTAAGGAAAACATAAACTCCAAGACGATGATGATTGTTTTACTGTGATGGCAGTGACTGTATTGACATTATATACAAATTTAAAAAAAACGTATTTAGAGTCTACCCACTCAGTCACATAACTGATTTTCAGTGAGGGGGCCAAAGCTGTAGGCGCTGACAACATGGACGAGCGAACAATGACTAACTATAGAGACCGGCATATTTAAGTATATACACCGATCAATCAAGATTTTAAGCATTATCGACTATTGTTAGGGGATAGAGTTAAGTTTTCTTTTTTTTCGTTTGAAAGGTGCCGGAAGTATTCCCGAAATAGTGCATAAATGTAATTTATAAAAGATCATGTATATTCCAAAAATATGTACCTCATTGACCTACCGTTCTCATAATCTTAGCTTATATCTAAATTATTTAATATTACGATTAAACTAATTAAAATGACAGGGTTAATATTTTAGGCTCGTAATAATTACCACGAATTTCACGTTATGGGAAGTTGGAAACAGTTGATAATATTATGTAGAAGTCAATCCACAAATTAACAAAATCCATCTCAGCGATCTACAATGCACCAACAATCTAGATGTTAAGAAGTTGAAGCTTAGGGGTATGGCACTCGACCGGTAATCGGGAGACCGGGGTTCGATACATCCCCCAACCCCTTACCGCTTAGATAGATTTTTTAAATTTCTGGATTGATTTCCGTATAATCAATTACACCTACGGGAGTTTCTCGATTTGTTTGGTCGGGAAACACTCCCGTAGGTGTAGTTGATATTATTTACTACAATTCAGAAATTAAAAAAGTCCGCCCCAACCGGGAATCGAACCACGGATCTCCCGCATTCTCCTGCGTAAAGGTAAATACATACATACATTATACACACACACATTATACACACATTATACATTACACATAACACACATACATACATTATAACATTATACACATTACATTATAATTAATGTTTGGTGGTCAGTTCAAAAGCAGCAGATAATCGTTGCAGTACTGTTCCATCCATTCAGATGTATAATACAACTACAATTCAGAGCTTAAAATGTACCCGTCCTGATGGTCTATAGTGGTTAAGACGCCTGTCTGGAATGCGGGAGATTCGTGGTTCGATTCCCGGTTGGGGCGGACTTTTTTAATTTCTGAATTGTAGTAAATAATACCTACGGGAGTGTTTTCCATTCAATGGCATTGAGAAAGTTATACAAAATTAGATTAGAAATACAATGTTTACACTGACAAATGTTTGCTTGATTCAAGGCATCACGTTTGGGATCTGCGGCCTGCTCAGCGTTATTCCTAGTTTCCTGTCGCCGCTGCTTGTGGGAGAGCTGACTTATCAGAACGTGAGTCTTTTACACTCGTTTCCGATTTCTTATGCAATAAACAAACCTTGTACCGAGTGCACTCGGAAACTCATTCCATGCTAGTAAATTCAAAATCATTGTTATACTACCATCATCAGTAGCTAACCATACTCAGAGGCAAACAGAATCACTATACAGGTCAAGGGTGTTATGACGTAATCGACATAATCGTTTCAGCAATAATTGTTATTTTTATCAACCCACTGACGGACACCATTATGTAATATGTACTTAACACAAGGTAAGGAATTCTGGTAAAAAGTTCATTATTACTATAGTTTTGATGTTACTGTGTTTTTTTTCTAGGGAATATGATATTATTATTTTTTCGTGGGAAACCTGCCCACGGTGCAATGAATGCCCCTTTTCAGGTGGTGTCGTAACTAGGTATGTTGCGGATAGGACAATTGTGAAGGGATGTCCGAAAGCTGTTTAAAAGGAATCAATCCCCTGCATTCGAATCAACGACGACTGTGGAAAACCTCGGAGGAAACTTCAATCAGGATTACGGGTCTCGACAGGGTTTAAATCGGGACCTCCCGAATAAGAGTCGATCTAGAGCCAAAATTGTCATTATAGGTGTTTCCAACTTGAATTGAATCCTCTTATTGAGCTCAGTCAGAGAGTAGCTGATTAATAATAGGTTGTAAGTGGGATTTAAATGTTAATTCTACACCTTGCAAGATGACAGATGATTGAGATTATATCTTGGCTACGTAACGCGCGGTACTCTAATTCTGGAGTTTTCGACTTCGATAACCGCCGCTGGCAATCCTTACTGCCAAGGTTTGCAAGGGAAGTCTTAGCCCTTCAGCATTCCCTTTACAACTACCCTATCTGGGCAGATCTCCCATGATATTGTGTGGGAAACAAATAGAGAGCCATTTCACACTACAGCAGTCTTGGATTGTCCAAGGATGATAATATGAATGTATTCCACAGCAAACGGTCGGCCAATGGCAGCTGGTATTTCTCATCTCGGTCGGGATTGTAGTTCTTCCTGGTATCCTGTTCCTGTTGTTCGGCTCCTCGAACCTCCAGTCCTGGAACAACCCCCGGGAAGCCAGGGACGAGCTGGAGGGCGCACAGGAGAAGTTAAAACCAGCGTCATGAGTGGGGACAGGGATACGCCACGCGACTGGAAGAATCTCAAAAGACCCTATGTTAGGGCTCTTAGCGCTGATGGCGAAAATATTTGCAAATTAGTTTTAACTTTAAAAGACTAAAACACGTACGTAATATTGATACTTTCTAGTGATATTGGCTAGTTCACGTTTTTATTTTATGCTTATTTATTAAACAAACGTTGAAAACAGTATCCACTCCAACCTGTTATCTGTGCAGTAGCAGAACAATGGGTTGGAGGGGGGAAGGGGGTCGACCTTGCTGATACAATGACTTATTTGGACCGAATGATTATCTAACTCGATTAATTGTTTTAAATCAGTCAAGTACACAACACAAATTTTTAGTTTTATTATGATAATTCGTCTCAGGAAAATTGTCAATGACTGAAGATACCTACATAATATAGAAAATATGTTTAGTCTGAAGTCTGGGTTATTTTTCATTATATTGACTGTGCCTTTTATCCACACAGTTTAGCCGCGTGCGTAGCATGTACTACGCAAAAAACATATTTAACTTATAATACTACAGATAAGTGTATTGTTTATGTTTTTGTTTCATTATGATTGTTTGTAGCTAAATGAATAAACAAAAACGCAATAACCCCAACATTGAAAACGTTTATGGCGTCTCAACGATGGTTTATGTAATCAACTTTCCTATTTGAAATACTTTAGGCTTTAATTTATTACCTTTGTTGATTTGCTTGCCTACCATTGTTATGCAAATTAGCAATTGGTTGATAATCATCATTATACTAGGAAAACGCTCAGTTGGACGCGTTGATAAGCGAGCACGTGCTATAGCTAGACCCACAAATTTCACATTTTTTTAAATTTAAAAATTTACGACGTTTCGCGTTCCAGTATTATTTATTATTGCCAAGGTATTTGGGTAAACCCGTGTGTAAACCTTACTTTGTGGATAAAATCCACCGCCATCTAGAGGACCTTGACTCCTTGGGAAAAAAACTATTTAAAAATCTTTGGTGACAAATAATAGACTGCTTTCTCGAAAGTATTTTGATTTCTTCTAGGTGGCAGTGCATTAGAAACTTCGCGCGTATTTTCGTTGCCATGGCAACGTTACTTTTGTTATAAAGTAATTTCCATCTACACTACTTATCGGATCAAAATAAAATTAACATATTCGTGACCGGACGGACATTCTAAATGATTTGGCCATCTCAGATTTTGTCGCCGTTTAGTTTGAAAAAAAAACTTTCGATAAACTTTAATGTAACTTTTTAACTTTTTTAACAATTTTGCCACAAAACTAATGGCATTCAATCGAGAACGAAGCTTGTGGATGGTCAAAATTTCAACTCGATCCGAGCCTCCGTTCGAACGTTATGGCGAGACTACAAACAAAAAAAAACAAACAAACAAACAAACAAACAAACAACAAAAACACACAAAAAAAAAAAAAAAACAGTGACTAATTTTTCCGGCAGAGTCAAATGGAAACGCTCGCTTCGCTCGCTAATAATCAAAAAAATTAAAAAGATAATGGAAACAATTTATTGAAATGTTCTTCAATGTGCGCCGCTCACACGCACTTGAAATATACAACTAAAATGTGTTTAATAATTTTTTTTTTTTATTGCGAGTAATAAACGTAATCATCATTTTAGACCTAATAATGGTCCTAAAAAACACAACTTTTGGTATGCAAAACAAGTTAAACATATATTTGAATGTACTTAAATAACATTTTAATCTCATTTATACAATATTCTCAACATTAAATTGTCAAAAAATGTGTTATATAATAAATAAATAATTAATAACCTTTCAATAATCATAATGATCTTCATTGAAAGTCTATAATGTATGCATTGTATTTGTATGTAATAAGTATACATATCAATTTAATTTGTGGCCTGTCAATACCTTATTTATTAATCTGACATTGTCATTAATATAGTATCAACGACATAACGTTTGATTACAGCACAAAAATCTCAATTTGAAATTCTCAAAACTATGCAAAGAAGTTTTAAAAAAAGCTTTTGCCCTCTGCAGGGTATTCAGAGCTAACTGATGTGACCCTCTTCAGCTGGGTATATTGCGGATAGGACAATTGTAAAGGTATGTTTGAGGGCTGTTTAAGAGGACTCAATCCATTGCATTCGCATTAACGACTTAGGAAAACCTCGAAAAATATCTCAGTCAGGATTCCCGGTCTCGACGGGATTCGAACCCGGGACCTCCCGAATCAGAGTCTCGCGCTTGACGCTTGAGCCACCCCAGTCGGTGAAGAAGTTTTATTGGTTGGGTTTATTTTTTGTGAGCTGCTGGTATAGTTGAATGTCACCAATCAAACTGTTTTATGATTGTAAGTCTGTTCTTCATGCATGGATGGTGTAACTGATAGGTCTAAGTAACTGGACACTTAATTTTTTCACCGTACAAAATTAATAACAATAATGTATACATAATATTGTTATGTAGTTTTGACATTGTTTTTTCGCACTAAACTTATGGACGATTATGAAATCTAATCGCAACAAAGTCTTAAAGGGGCTATTAACTCAAAAAACTATTTTTTACCACATGATCTATAGCACAATACTACACTAAAATGACAGTTTAAAAAATTATATCTTGTAAATGTGCATTAACACCAATTTTTCAATTTTTTATCCAGAAATTTGCGAAAATTGGTGTTTTGGGGAAATTTCTTAAATCGGCTTTAACCTGCTTCTTTTTAGATCCACAAAGATACTAGAGCATAGTACCAATCTAAAATGCCCATTTTTTACCGAGTCTTGAAACTGCCCAAATATACCCTCAAACACGCAAAAATATGCATTCCAAAATCACACCCCATCTTGATTATCAGCATATTTTGACCGAACTGCTTGCCCAAATTACAAAACAAAATTTAGAGAATTTACAGAAAAGGCTGTAGAGTACGTCAATAATGGCCAATATTTTTTTGGATCAAAATCCTCCAAGGTCACGGGGCATAAAGATCGTCCCCATGTTATTTCTTATGGGAGATTTTTGCCGATGGGACCTAGCTTGAAAAATGTCATGTTTGACAATTTTTTGGGAGGTCATGGTGGCCTCAATAATTTTTCTGTTAGTTGCTAGATTCATTACTAGTTAGCCTGAATGAAATATATTTTTTTGAGTTTAGCGGTTTAATACCCTTTTAAGAATAATTTACAATAAGTATGTATTTATTTATTTATCGTCTATCCCGTTGTAGGGCAAGAGACTGGGACCAAAAATTTTGCATTCTACCTTAACAATTTGAAATTCATGATTTTTTAAAAGATTTTTAGATTTTTTAAAAGATTTTTTCTTTGATCTTAAAGGAATAAAATGCTGTTTTTGGATTCCAAATTGACATCAAAGTTGAAAAAAAAATTCAACAGTAAGATTTTTGCAAATTTAATTTCCCCCCTTTTTTTACAAGTTTAAATTGAATCTACTACAAGCTATTAATGTCCTGGACATCCCATGTCCATTTATTTTTGTGTTTTTTTTATACAATTTGATTTTTGAACCATTATAAAAATTCTTCTCATCATTAGAATTTAATAAGGAAAAATTGTACCAATTCCGATCAATACAAATCAGCTTTTTACCCGGGTTAAAAGTATGATAAACTGGCAGATTTTGTGTAGATTTTGAAAAGTACAGGTAAATATGTATACCACTGACGTATAAAGGGCTATAATTCTATTCAGTTACAAAAACTGAAAAAAGTGTTGTTTTTATTTACAAAATCTAGTAAAAAAAGTGGAGTAAAACTATATTGTTATTAGTTAGTTAGTGTTGTCTTAGGGCACTCAACAGTAGCGTTATCAGTGCCCATGTCAAGTGTATAGGAATCTTTAAAAAAATCTATAAGTGTGGATTACCACAACTATAGATTCCATCCATGAACAAGCGGTTCATTTCAAAATAAACTTACCCTTTTAGCTGCGCTGTTATCGTGTCTATATCGACAGTATAACATTTTGATAAATCACAACAAAACTTTTAACATTTTTCTAAAATTATCTCAGGGTGGCTGGTGGTTGACTTAAAACAATCACTTAAAGGTCCGTCTTATAAGCGCTCTAGAACCCTGAGGGACATTTTCATTTGTGACGTCAATTACTGCAATTTCTAACCTTCACAGAAGGCCTACCAGAAGTAAAACTAAAAGACGATTATTTGCTCTTGATTTAGGTAACAGTGGCATAAAACGGCGTAAACAAGCTTGATTCTAAGACACTAGGTATGACCTTTATCTCACCAAGGTCTCTATCAATATTAGATTCTTCTACTGTGAGCGTGTGGAGGCTTAGCTGCCTGTTGACTCGAACAAAGTTGAGTGTAGCCCTGATAACAACTCAATAGTAACTACTAGTCACTCTCAGGGCTCCTATACCTTAACACACGACTCGTGAAGACAACCATGGGGATCTCCAGTAAGTGAAAGTGTTGTATAACTAGGAAATTAACATTTATATTATATTTATTACCAATTGTGTGAGTGCAACACACACTGCCCATTGTCATTATCATTCTCAAAATCATTATTTATTATATTTTTGTGTTATCTTTCTTTCAATTTGTGCGGTTTTGAGAAATCTCATTTAATAGTTATCTACACTCTAGGCTGCTTTGCAAACGCCTTTTCCAGTCCCGTTGATGGATGAGCGTTCTTAGTTTTAGAGGAAATGGTACGGGGCGTCATAGATCTAGGTGCCCGTTAGGGCGCCGCAGCCAAGCCGCGGTGCGCTACACACTCAAGCACCTTATACACCAAGCAGAGTTGGGGTGATTTCGAGGTGTTACCCAGCCGTCATGTAACGTGATGTGAACTTGAAAACTATCACAATCGAGGGGATTTAGGTACCTGACAACACATGCCAAATTTTATTGGGGTACGATTATTCCTTCTTGGTGAAAAAATGGCTTGAAACATGCTCAAAATCACTTTAAGGATGTTAGCTACTGCCTACTACTGCCTACTATACTGCCTTCTACTGCTAACATCTAATACGTCGGCCCGCGATTCTGACCAGACGGGTGGGACTACAATGTTCATATTTTACATGGACATTAAGGTTATAGAAATATAGTCTCTTTTGAAAAAAAAAGTTGAAAAAGTTTGTTGGAAGGCTTCCAAATAAAGGTTTTAAAATAAGCCTTAAACACTTGGCATACAATCAACAAGTAACCATAGTTACTTGACACTTGTTGACGGTACAAGCAGAGTTAGGCGGGAAAGTGCGATACGTAAACAAATGGCGGACATTAAAAATTTTTCTTCTTTGTGTGGAACGAGAAAAGGTGTCATTATACTCTCATAAAACAAATCAGGAACCGTCCCTGGCCTAGGCCCAGATGTAGAAAATTATTTATAATACAACAGTGTAGGTCTAAAGTTCCATTAGGCTAAAGGACTAGATAAATAAATACTTACATTACATGTTTGACAAGCCTAGCCAACCCTAGACCAGCACAACCAATTGTTCTGACAAACTTCCCGCACAAATAACTAGTTTTGATTACTAAAAGCCTAATTCAGATAACCAATAGTATGATTGTCCACCTAGGATTTACAAAAATGTTCGGAAATAATACACATATTCTTTTCTTTTTAGCCATATTTATAGTCATGATCAAAGTCAGCTTGCTGCTACACACAATGTCAAAGCGAGGTGTCGAATATTAGCGTGCTCATCTGTTGTTTACATAATTGCAACAATCAAATCATTTCATGCAACTCGTCTTTCGATTGGCCCGCGTTTATGAAGGCACTGCCATCTAGAATAAATATAGAACGTTTTCGAGCTCTTTGGTACGCAAATCTTTTTAAAGTGTCTGGATTTCGTGAACCGTACCCCACGTGAATAACAGCAATACTCTTTCAACTCACAACCCATGACGTTTTCTACGATACCGTTCAAGAATACCAATTTCTTCGAAAACGAAAACGACTTCGTTTTCAAATTGCGTTTTCAACTCATCTCCCACGAACTCAAGAATTGGGGTCCAGTCCTTTTACCGTCGTTATACCATGGTTATATCACCTATACCCAGGATGTACATGAATCCGGGTCTAGATATTTTACATCCTATTGTCTATTGTTATTGCTAATACCATAGAAATTAAATCAACTTTGATAAAATTATTATATTTCAACAAATAATTTTACAATGGAACTTGAAAAAGTAATGAGATCACACACATAACAAAAACTTGTAGAAATACAGCCAAACCTTACACACTCAAAAGAAATGAGATCTTAAAAAAGGGCCAAGCTCATCTGCCCTTCCACATTTGCGCATTCTTAATTCATAAACGTACAGTGTCCCATAACAGCATCCTCGAAAAGCTTGGCAAAATAAAATTTGCATGTTATAACGTTTAAATTAATTAGAAAAAAGAACTTGGTTGAACTATTACGTTTAAATTAATAATCGCAAATTCTATTTTGCCAAGCTTTTCGAGGATGCTGTTATGGGACACTGTACGTTTATGAATTAAGAATGCGCAAATGTGGAAGGGCAGATGAGCTTGGCCCTTTTTTAAGATCTCATTTCTTTTGAGTGTGTAAGGTTTGGCTGTATTTCTACAAGTTTTTGTTATGTGTGTGTCAAATAGACCAATACCGCCACCGGTAGGGGTTTTCTTCTGTTGGGAATGCTGGGATTGAGTCCTCTCTTAGTTATCTTATAACACATTCCCTTCACAATTACCCTATCAGGATCACCCTAATATCCTAAATAGTAGTGATGATATCGGGTGCTCAAGTTACCCGAATCAGAACACTACATGAATCCATACTATAAGGATTGTGTGTGGGTTGTGTCGATGATCAACATCAACACATTAAAACTACACCGGAAACTTATACGAATGAATGGCTAAGATGGGGCCCTGAGCTTGCCCCAACTCAAATGCGCGCGTGCTGAGGTGTTGATGATTTCTGCTGAACGGTTATAACTATATCATTAGCAAACTCTTGCATCAATGTTCATGAAGTAGGCCTACTTTAATATTGATATCCACACTTGGTTGCAAAAAATTAGCCATAAAGATCCATTGCGAGACGAAAAGTCCAAAACGTGAAAAATTGAGAAATCCAAAACATGGATTTCAAAATTCCCATCAAACCGTGTATCGTACGATTCACCAAATTAAGCTACGCGTTCACATTGCTTTAAACGTTGATATCCAGTATGAAAATTTGCATTAAAAATATCTGTACATTCTGAATAAATTCCCGAAATTGACCAAAAATTAGTAAATTACGGAGATTTTACGATCTTGTTTTATTAAAAATTGATGAATTAATTTAGGAATACGCGTACTGAATGTCAGAGATTGATTATTTATAAATGTTCGTGTGAAATATGATACCAATGTTATTAACTATTTACCCGGAAAATCCAGAAAGCTGAGCGCCTGAACTCGTCTCCGCGCCATTCAGCTGTTGGGCAGTTTCCATGGGCACGACCTTTTCATAATTTTAATTCGCGGTGTTTAGGTTTCTTAATGTGCTACAGACAACCTATGGCTGGCTTTGTTTGTACTTCTATTCAAGTTATTTTTTTTCATTGTTATAGTATACAGTGTGTTCAAACTTAGGTTTGACGAAATGGCACCATTTACACTTTGATAGATTCGGATGACCCGTATCTGAGTGGAGCTGAAACCGAATCCATAGTTTACTACTCGATGGCATCCCTACTAATTTGTCACATGAAGAGGGTCTAAAAAGGCTGATGCGTACCCTACAGCGGGCATCCTTAAAAAAAAGTTTATGCGAAATTTTCGTTTCCCTTTTGAGGGGTGGGTGGGGGAATGATTTGTCCAACCTAAGCTGCACGTAAGCTGCAAGGCATAACTTATTAATATTTAATACAATCCAGAAATCCAACCGATCGGGATAGATTTTTTAATTTCTGGAGTGTATTAATTAATTGATTAATTAATTAATTAAAAAATCCATCCCGATCGGGGTGGATTTCTGGATTGTATTAAATTTTAACAATTCCACCTACGGGAGTGTGTCCCGACTATCCAAATCGAGAAGCATAACTTATTGTTTACAATTGGTACCACTTTAAGGTGTCATGGATATGTTGACATTTTATTTAGTTTCAAAGTATAATGTAATCCACTAGTTCAAATTTAATAGAGAAGGGAAGATAGGAAACCCGGACGGCTGTCCCCTACTCCTTTCAAAGTAAAAGGGGCCCAAACGGCTTTACGTCCACCCAAAGGGGGACGGTTTCCCTTTGAAAGTCATATGGGTTTTCCTCCACAAACCCGACTTCCGACGACGAAGGGTTTTACACTAGCTCTTAAAACCCTCCTCTGTTAACCAGCGATATACGCTTTTTCAGGGCAGACGGTCACCCACTCTCCCCTGACCACCCCCGAAGGCTGTTAAATTCTGTGTTCGTTGGAATTTAAAAATTTTTTCAGAAATAAAATACAAAAAAGAGTCGTAATAGCTTGAGAGTCAAAAACGTCATTTTCTGGGGGGCGCCTATTTGGAAAGTATTGAATAAAAGGGAAATCTGTTTTTTTCCTATCATTGATCGAGACTTAAAAATTCTAATGTATACAAATAAAAATCCTTATTTTTTGTTAAAAATTTTCCGCTAATTGGTTGAAAAGTATGAAATCTCGACAATCCCCTATGTCAAGGATTTTCGGACTGTAGTACAGTGAATAATAAAAGTTTTGTCATGGGATTTTTTGTTTTACGGGGGAAAGAAATTACTAGACCCTAAACAACCCCTGCCTATTCGCTGTCTTTTTTTAGATTTTTAAGCCAAAGTGCCCCTTTGCCAAAACCATCCAAAACGAGACGCAAAAATTTATTAAACAACGAATTACATGGGGCTTTTTCTATATTGAATTCAGAGATGTATTATGTAACTTAAGTAAAAAATTTTTGGGGTATTTCTTACCCGCGTTTTCCCGAAAACCAAATGGGTAAATGTAGTTTTTTTTTCGCTGAAAGTGGCGTGGTTTTTAGCTAAAGTGGCGCCTCTATACCGGGTCGGGGTTCGCCCCGCCCGTGCTCTCATATCAGTGCAGTAGGTGTTACAAGGAGGGGGGAGTTTATGTTTGGGGAAAATGAATACCAGGTTTATCTAGTTTTGCGATGCTCGCCAAGCGCCCTTGCAATTTATATTGTTAGTACTTCCCATGGATGAGACTTTTTAAATATTGCAGTTTAATACGTGTAGATGTGTTTGCAGCCGTTCATTTTTTACCTGACTAAATCCCCCTGTCAAATTACTTCTAGTTTAATAGTGATTACAATCTAAAGAAAACTACATAATCTCAATGCGTAGCCTACTTTTTATTTTTTTCGTAAAAACCTCAATTCTTATTGAAATAATCGCCCCCATTTTTTCATTGCGTTCCTTAAAATTATTTTTTGTGATAATCACGTAAGATTATTCGCTGAGGGGAAAAACCCCCTATAATGACAAAATTTCAGGCCCTGCGATGTCTGGATAGACGACGTCAAAATATTTTTCGGAAAACCCGTGGAGAACAATTGTACTGGGAATGTGATAAAACTTTTTCAGTTCCTTGGGCTTCTTGCATTTTGGTAACTGTCACAAGCCCCAAACCAAATCAGTTGACTAAGTAATGAAGTGAAGTGGGTTTTCCCAAGTGAAATAATGAAAGTTTGGAGAAATATGGAAGGGAAAAACTGGGCTTAACTAACGGCTAAAAGAAAAAAGGAAATTCCCCGAGGTTTTAAAAAGAAATTAGCCATATCGAAGGAAAAAACAGACGCCGGGTAAGATAAAAAAGTTTATCTTTTCTATTTAATATGAAAAAATATGCAATGTTGGCAGAGCAGCGATGATACTAAAATTTTTTAGAGATCAATAGCCCCCAAAAAATCATGGAAGTAATTTCCTACCTTTTTTATTCAAATCAATTTTTTGGGGGCTATACAATATGACTTGAAGTCATCCCCGGCACACCTTGTAGAAAAAGTTTTACACTTGAGTGCTCAACTCAAACGGTTACTTCTTTTTTTGGATTGCCAGTGGAGGGTATCGAACCAGAGACCTTTCGAATCATTATGCATGAACCATCTCTGTTGGCAGTCGGAAAACAAAACTTTGCCATAAAACAGTAATTTTAACAGACACGTGAAAAATGATGAAATAACAGTTCATTTCCCCATTAGAACGTACCCACTATGTGATTTTATTTGATTGATAAAATCATCTTTCAGTATCAAATAATGTAAAATCCGGAATTCAAAGACTAACTTATGATGGGCCTAAGTAAACTATCACTGGTTGCGGTGTCTTGGGCCCTGGTTCTGGTACCCATGAGTCCCATATACCATATAGCATATACCACACCACAGTGCGACGAAAATATGAATGAATTTGGGATTAACGTCTCAAATTTTTACGAACTTGCGCTAGCTAAGACGACGCAAATAAATATAAAATTTCCACTTCTGTGGAATTTCTCTTCTTCTTCTTCTTCTCCTCATTTCTCTTCTGCGTACACGTATTATAACATAATAATATGTCGAATTAGAGGAGTTCACGCGTAATACTGACGTGAGTTGGTAATTTACGTGGTCAATTATTACAGCTGATAATTTTCAACTGTCGCTAATTTACCTCTATTAAAATTACTTAGTCATAATTGTTTCGGGTGTTGTTGTTGGTTGTTGTGTGTGAAACAATTATTTTCAAATGATGATCAAAGTATGATTAAGTGGTATGACCGCTTTTGATTTCACTTGTCGGTTGCAAACAGGGACATATTTAGCTTTGGTCTGATATCGTACAAAAATTTCATGAAAGTTAGTTGAACTTCAAGTGTATATTTAATGATATTTTTACTTAGCCATTTTAAGCGGAAATTCAGATCTAGAATTTTTTTAAGTTGCCGGAGCCAATTAGTTAAACTATAAATTGAATTGTGGTCTGTGAAATTCGTCATCATTCTTTAAACTCAAGTGTTTTCATTGTTATGTAGGCACTACAGGTGCACGAAAAACGTGTTTCAAAAGTTAATACGAGAAACACTTATACATAGATTCGAAACAAACAAATTCGCTTAGAAAAATTTAAGTTTGTTCCTGACTTCCAGTCTCCAAACATCAGATAGTACGTAGGGGAGTACGTTACTCCCCGAAACTACAGGCGAGACTCGCCCGCTTTTCCTCCCCTTGTCTGTGGCTAGATCTTTCCAGCATGGGTTTGTCCTCCTCCCCACATCTCTTAGGCTAGACGGCGCATACTGACCTTACGGTTGTCCTTAATTAATTAATTTAAAAAAAAAAAATACCAGTGTTATTAAAATAACTTTTATGTAGGTAATGATCTACCCAAAAATGTATCAACCACTTGAGTCACCCCTAAATATATTCAACTTTATTATTTTCCATTTTTGCCAACATCCGTGTATTATAATTTATAAATAAGTAAGAAACAGGGCGATTTCGAAATAGGTCTTCCCTTCTGTTTAGAGTTCTGTTCAGCTCGCAATGTTCTGTGGCACCTTGTGTTCTGGGGCTTCGCGGTCAACTACATGGTTCGCATCAACCTCTCGATAGCCATCGTCTCCATGGTGAGGTCACGACGGGTTGACGTCGGCGCCAAAGCTTCCGAGTGCTTTGTTGCTGAGGTTGAAGTCAACAGATCCTCACTCGAGGCCAATAGTTCGTTGCTGGGGGAGCCACAAGAACCGTTAGTAAGTTATGATTGTCTGTAAGCTGAAGGCTCACACGCTTGTGTTGACTAAGTACTTTTAAAGCTGTTAAAACCTAAGAACAAATTTAGTATCCTTACATTGATGTTAGCTCACTAAATTAGGCCTACAGTAGTTTCAGTTTATATTAATTTTGTAGTTACAATGATTAATTGTTTCATAATTTTCCTAATATAGTAAAAATATATGAGGATGAGGTGATATTTAAAAATATTTCTGAAAAGAGGGAAAATTTACACTCTAAAATTAAATAGAGTAATAATAAGAAATCAATTTACCAGGATGCCTGCTGTTATTTGGAGAGCAGTTATCTATCTGTCAAATAAACATCAATAGCACAATATGATAGAAATTAGAGGTTACAGAGATAATAAGAAATATATCAATTTATATTGAAAACATAAATTACAAGAAGGCAAAGCAAAATTTATGTCATGAAAACTTGTAATTCTGTTATAAAAATGGTAAGCTTTAAGACCAACATGGTATGCCATATTCCCGTAAGGCGCACATAGTCCAGTCCTAGACAAAATAATAAAATTACTAACAATTTCTTCCAGGATGTGTTCCCGTGGGATGAGTACCAGCAAAATCTCGTTCTGGGAGCTTTCTTCTGGCTGCACTGGGTCCTCCAGGTTCCCGGCGGACTCCTGGCACAAAGGTTCGGGACCAAGAAGGTGTTTGGGTTCGGTAATCTGATAATGTGCCTAATGAGTGTGCTCATCCCAGCCGCTTCTCATCTGGACGTCAAGGCTCTTATAGTGCTAAGAGTTGTCCAGGGCATTATTGGAGTAAGTATTGCTACATCACTATACTTCAGCATCGTAATAACTGACTTGCAGGGCTGCATACAAATGGCCTCAATTTGAAAGAAGTTATAAAAGAGTTATTTAGCTGAGACCGTTTACATTGCTCTTTAGCAAACGTAATTTTTTTAAAGCATATGACACCCCGTCAAGATGTGTCAATATTTAGTTTAGTTTAGTTTAAAGGGGGGGGGGGGGGGTAGAAAAGAAATATTTTATCAACGTGTTTAAATTTTTTGTCCTTGTGGTCGACCTCAGTTCATATTCAAAGAGTTTTTTTATTTACACTGGCGTAATGTGTGTAATGTATGTACTTATGTTGCGTATGTGTGTTTACGCTTCTGCTTACGTTGAGTCTTTGGTTCTTTGGTTTGGTTGGTTTGGCAGATTATTTGAAAGACAATCTGGAATCTGCTAGTATCAACTGAAATGTGACGTTACTCAAAGGTACCAAAAGGACAAGGGTATTCTTTTTAGCCACTTATATTAATTGACCACTTGTTGCAGGGGGTTTGTTGGCCAGCTATGCACAACATGGCAGCCAGTTGGATTCCACCCAATGAACGCAGCACGTTCGTCACGGCATATTTAGGTAACTTGCCCCACTAAAACTTTAAATTGATTAAATCAAAATTTAATGTTATATGATTTTTAGGAGTTGGCAAATTAGTGGCTGTGAAGGTTGTACACTCGTATAGCTAATGAGCCAAACTGAAACCAAATGTAAGTTGGGTACGTTGGCAAAAGCTCATGGTTGCTTTGTTAAGAAAATGTATGGCTTGAGTTGGACTAGATGAGCAAACATAAGGAAACAAATAACTAGTACATCTCCCTCCTATCTACTTGGAGATCATTCAGCCGTATGCTAGTGAATGATCCGATTAACACTGGTAACACTTGTTAATTGTTATTATATACCTAAAAAAACTAATATTAAAACCTTTATTCCTATGGATTCTGGCTAACTTTTTCAACTTTTTCTTTCAAAAGGTACTACATCACCATAACCTTAATGTCCATGTAAAATATGAACGTTGTAGCCCCACCCGTTTGGTCAGAATCGACCCAAATGTCACGAAAATATCGCACTAAAAATCGTAAAAGTACGATATTCATGAGAAATATTTCTTCGATTGTACCCAAAATCGTGGCAGGTCTAGTTTAGCCTCACTCATCAAAATGTTTATATCAACAAGACGCAATGGGCCATAAAGGCCTTGATGACCTATCAATGAACTGGGTTCCCGAACCCGTCTCTCGTCAAGTCTTTCGTGCTCCTTGCTGCGAAACTCAGCTGAATGACAGCTAAGCCCCCCTCTTTCAATTCTGCCAAATAATGGCGTAAAAGCGTTGTCTCCTCTGGAATTATGTTCATTCTACTTTTAAGGCTATTGTACCGCCTCTGGCCGATAATTTGAAAGTCGAAGAAACATGTCTGAAAAGTTTGCTGAATGAAAGAAGGCCTTTAAAATAACAGAAAAAAAAATTGTGAATTTTTTTGGGCGGGACATAACCTCACTTTTGGAAATTATATTTAGATTTTTGGACAAAAGTGTGATATACAAGACTCGTTCAAAATTAAATTTTGAGAATCGGTTTTCTGGATATAGTTTCTAAACACCTTTAGCTACAACTTGACTATAGCTAAAATAGTTTTCTGAAAATAACAGTTGGTGTACGAATTTTTTTGTCAAACAGTACAAATACGAGTTTTGTACCGTTTGACAAAAAAAATCGTATACCAACTGTTATTTTCAGAAAACTATTTTAGCTATAGTCAAGTTATACCTAAAGGTGTTTAGAAACTATCTCCAGAAAACCGATTCTCAAAATTTAATTTTGAACGAGTCTAGTAAGATTATCCCACAATTTTGTCCAAAAATCTAAATATAATTTCCAAAAGTGAGGTTATGTAACGCCCAAAAAAATTCACAATTTCTTTTTCAGTTATTTTAAAGGCCTTCTTTCATTCAGCAAACTTTTGAGACATGTTTCTTCGACTTTCAAATTATCGGCCAGAGGTGGTACAATAGCCTTAAGGGTAAATATACCCGGTACTGTATAATAAGCAAAAGTAAATCTTACTTATTGCACTCAAAACTGAACTGAACTGAACTAGTGAATTGATAGTCTAACGTAACTGGTATTACAACATGGCACTTGTGTTCTTCCAGGCAGCTCGGTGGGTGCTGGACTTACATTCCCCTTGTGCGGACTGATCATCGACCGTTTTGATTGGCCGGCCGTCTTCCACACAACAGGCATCATTGGCACCATCTGGTTCCTCGCCTGGTGGTTCCTGGTGTTCGACTCCCCCGCCCAGCACCCCCGCATCGACCCTCTAGAGAGGCAGCACATCGAGGACAGTCTAGGACAATCCGTAACGAAGATAAGGGTAGGCCATGTTTCAACCTGTGTTTATAGGCTACATGCATAGAGATACCATACTGTTGGTATCTCTATGGCTACATGAGTATATAAGCGGCTATTCGTGACCATTAGGATAAGCGGTGCTATACTGCATTTCAGATGTGTAAATCTGTAAGAGCTCGTACTGACTTTTGTCTGTTTCTAGATATTTTCAAGGGATGAAGGTGATCGATTCCCATTTGCAAAAGTCAACGAATTTGTTGGCTATACAAACAATAAGCATAGAAAGCACTGTGGATTTTCGACCAATTCATGTTCAATTGTAAGTTTTAACTGAACTCCATTTTTGTATATTATGAGCTGTAAATATTGTCTGGACCGGCACCCTCCACCAAAAACGTATGTAAATCCTGGACCGGCAACTCCATCCACCCTCCAAACTATATTTTTTGTAACCCAAAAATCGGAAGTTAGAACTTGTTTGCTCAAAAGATAGGCCATGTTTTGCTTTTTCAAGGCAATAAGGGTTGAAGTTTTGAATCTATACCTCCTAGCTGAAAGGACATTTTTTTGACAACCCGTGATCTAGTTGGGCCCACTTATCGATGACGCCGACATAAAAAGGGTTATACGTAGGAAGATGTGTATTAATGTATTGTTGTTATGTTGATTAACCTGAGAATACCAATACCTCAACCTCACTTATGTTTCAGCCTCCCGTACCATGGCGTGCCATCCTCACGTCTAAACCATTGTGGATAGCCTCGTTCGCACAAGTCGGTGGTCTATGGGGCCTCTTCACGCTTCTAATTCAAGCGCCCACATATTTGAGAAACGTACATGGCTGGGACATACGCATGGTGAGTCTACCTAAGATTTGAGAGATACCTAACTTGAAAGTCAAGGTATACGGCAGGCAACCGTGGACGTATCACGGCTGGACATCCACATGATGGCTCACTTCGTATGCCATGCGCGTCCCTCGCTCCCTCTCATCGCAAATCGTCACGATTGACCTGGCTGTTTCAACTCTCGACTGCTAACCGCGTAATATTCACAAACTCTTTAAAGTCTAACCATCCTAGCAATACGTTGCTAATAGTAATAGATAATGCTCTGCAGTATTTCTCGTGTTTTCTGGTTACTGATTATTATAGATATGATTGATATGAAATTGCATTTTTTTTCTGAAGGCTCTAAGAACATGCATAGATTTACAAATCCGTGTTTAAGTTCCCCTTAGTACGAAAATGTGTTTTTTATTTTAGATTCTAGCTCTAAGCAAATTGTAGTTTATTGGTACGTTAACGTTAATGTACCAGTAAGTGAGTTGACCGATTGAAGACATATAATGATAATCCAACGTGTCTGCAGACTAATAATAGCTTGTGTTCCTGCAGACTGGCTTCCTCTCTGGGATTCCGCACTTCAGTCGAGTGATCTTCGCTCTGGTATTCTCATCAGTTGCCGACGGGCTGCTCAAGGGAAACAAAGTGAACAGAACTAATCTGAGAAAGTTTGCTACGGTGGTATGTAAGTCACGCCTTTTACGGTATAGTACGAGACCAGTTGTATATGAGTATGCTATATCGGTACTGCCTTTATTAACACTACATTTCATTACAGAAGGCAAATAAAGGTATATGAGACACACACATAACAAAAACTTGTAGAAATACAGCCAAACCTTACACACTCAAAAGGAATGAGATCTAAAAAAGGGCCAAGCTCATCTACCCTTCCACATTTGCGCATTCTTAATTCATAAACGTACAGTGTCCCATAACAGCATCCTCGAAAAGCTTGGCAAAATAGAATTTGCGATTATTAATTTAACGTAGTAGTTTATCCAAGTTCTTTTTTTGTAATTAATTTAAACGTAAACATGCAAATTCTATTTTGCCAAGCTTTTCGAGGATGCTGTTATGGGACACTGTACGTTTATGAATTAAGAATGCGCAAATGTGGAAGGGTAGATGAGCTTGGCCCTTTTTTAGATCTCATTCCTTTTGAGTGTGTAAGGTTTGGCTGTATTTCTACAAGTTTTTGTTATGTGTGTGATCTTATTACTTTTTCAAGTTCCATTACAAAATTATTTGTTAAAATATAATATTTTTATCAAAGTTGATTTAATTTTTATGGTATTAGCAATAACAATAGGATGTAAAATATCTAGGCCCGGATTCATGTACATCCTGGGTATAGGTGGTATAACCATGGTATAACGACGGTATAATGACTGGTTAAGTCTAGGCAACTCACATCCTATTAAAACTTTCCCATGTAACAACAAACGCACAACTAATGTAATTTTACACCTATTTCACTGCACCCACACGAGGGAAGCGATATATCTAGACGGCCTTGACTCACAGCCATGTAAATCATCAGATAATCAGAAGAATATTGAAAATTTTCACCATCTTTTGTTTTACATTTTTATTAAAAGTGACAGGAGATTGCGTGAGTTGATTAAAAGTAAAGAAGAAGCTTATTATTGCCGTAAATTTTGGAATAGCCTAGGACTATCATACCATTGTTTATCTGCATTAGGCTTGTAGTAATCAAAACTAGTTATTTGTGCGGGAAGTGTCAAAACAAGGTTGTGCTGGCCTAGGGTTGGCTAAGAAAGGCCTAGGGCTTGTCAAACATGTAGTGTAAGTATTTATTTATCTAGTCCTATAGCCTAATGGAACTTTAGACCTACACTGTTGTATTATAAATAGTTTTCGTCATCTGGGCCTAGGTCAGGGACGGTTTCTGATTTGTTTTATGAGAGTATAATGACAACTTTTCTCGTTTCACACATAGAAGCAAAATTTCAAATGTCCTCCATTTGTTTACGTATCGCACTTTCCCGCCTAACTCTGCTTATACCGTCAACAAGTGTCAAGTAACTATGGTTACTTGTTGATTGTATGCCAAGTGTTTAAGGCTTATTTTAAAACCTTTATTTGGAAGCCTTCCAACAAACTTTTTCAACTTTTTTTTTCAAAAGAGACTATATTTCTATAACCTTAATGTCCATGTAAAATATGAACATTGTAGTCCCACCCGTCTGGTCAGAATCGCGGGCCGACGTATTAGATGTTAGCAGTAGTAGGCAGTAGTAGGCAGTAGCAGTAGCTAACATCCTTAAAGTGATTTTGAGCATGTTTCAAGCCATTTTTTCACCAAGAAGGAATAATCGTACCCCAATAAAATTTGGCATGTGTTGTCAGGTACCTAAATCCCCTCGATTGTGATAGTTTTCAAGTTCACATCACGTTACATGACGGCTGGGTAACACCTCGAAATCACCCCAACTCTGCTTGGTGTATAAGGTGCTTGAGTGTGTAGCGCACCGCGGCTTGGCTGCGGCGCCCTAACGGGCACCTAGATTTTGAGATTTATAAGTAACCCAACCTTTGAGGCCCAATCATTCAATACAAGAGTATCAGGAAAGCTTTTGTGGCGCAGTATCTATACTAACTTTTTGCGACTGGTGGACTACGAATGCAATTTTATTATGGCTCCTCGATAGGCGGATAGGAACAAATCACGTATTTTTCATTGCCTACACTGATACAAGTTTCTACGGCGCAAATTGTCTACATCGGATAGCTAAAGTTATCTCAGTAATATTAAAATACTTTTACTTTTGAATGGTTACTATTAATAAAAAGTAACTTGCTCCAGACTGGGAATCGGTCCATTATTGTTCTGTGTAAGTCAAGGCTTGACCTACACTTAACGCTATACTATATGTATCGATCAACGGGAAATAAACAAAATCGAATTGAGCCTATACAATAAAAAAGTTGGACTAAGCTAGAAAATCTTCATTTTTAATGTTGTCGTGAAAGGACATAGTTGGATGAGCGAAGCGAAGATTCCATTTCACTACACTGGAGAAAAAAATACGGAATGTGTTTTTTTTTTCCTGTATTATTGTGTGTTTGTCAGCACGATTCCGGCTAAACCGATACTCCAATTGCAATGAAATTTTCTGGGGACCTTCGAAATCTCTGAACTTAGAACTGCCACGGTTTTGAGCGCAATCGAAAAATTATTTCTCATGAAAATCGCAATTTTACGATTTTATTTCTATTTTTAAAAAACTTCTTCGACTTATAACACCTACATGCTTTATCCGATTTTAATGAGTTTTTCACAGAACCATAATTTTATGAATTAAGATATTTGTGTGAAATTTGAGCGCAATCGAAAAAATATTTCCCATGAAAATCGAAATTTTACTAGTTTTTTTCTTTTTTTAAACAATTCGTTGACTTATAACACCTACATGCTTTATCCGATTGTAATGATTTTTTCACAGAACCATAATTTTATGAATTAATATATTCGTGTGAAATTTGAGCGCGATTGAATAATTATTTTATATGAAAATCGCAATTTTACGATTTTTTTCTTTTTTAAAATTACGATTAATTAAAAAAATTAAAAATTAAAGTTTATTTTTTATTTAATTTAAATTAATTTAAAAAATAATCTTCAACTTAGTAATGATTTTTTCACAGAACAACAGAAAATCCGCATAACACATGGCAGCTCAATGCACCAATTACGCTCATCCAACAACGCGGCGGGACTTAAGCATTTTCCTTTATGAATGATGTAGTAGAGGAGCAAGAGGTATGATTTTATTTCCCGTGCATCTTTCGTGGAAGAGTTTTGCGGTAAGTTGTATTCTATTAGGTAGTAGGTTACAAGTTTTTTGCACGTTCCTTGCAGGCCATGCTATGCTGCAGAGGGCGTCGGGGGCGTCGCGACGCCCTTACACGTTTTTTTAAGAGGGATGATTTTTTATCTCGTGTGCCTTTCGTGATAGAGTGTTGCGGTAAACTATATTTTGTTAAGTAAGAGCAAACAAATTTTTTGCATCTATTTTGCAGGTCCTGGTATGCTTGAAAGGGCGTCGGGAGCGTCGCGACGCCCTATAACGTTTTTTAAGAGGAATTATTTTTTATCTCATGTGCCTTTCGTGATAGAGTATTGCGGTAAACTGTATTCTATTAAGTAATGACATACAAGGTTTTTTCACCAACCTTGCAGGTCCTGGCACGCTTCAGAGGGCGTCGGGGGCGTCGCGACGCCCTAAAACGGTTTTTTGAAAAGAGGAATGAATTTTTATCTCTTGTACCTTTCGTGCTAGAGTGTTGCGGTGAATTGTATTCTATTAAGAAATAGCATACAAGTTTTTAGCACCTACCTTGCAGGTCTTGGCACGCTTCAGAGGGCGTCGGGGGCGTCACGACGCCCTATAACGCTTTTTTAAAGAGGTTATTTTTTATCGCATGTGCCTTTGTGATACAGTATTGCGGTGAATTGTATTCTATTAAGAAAAGCAAACAAGTTTTTAAAAACTACTTGCAGGTCCTGGTAGCTTCAGAGGGCGTCGGGGCGTCGCGACGCCTTTAACGTTGATAAAGATGCTTGATTTTTTATCACGTGTGCCTTTCGTGATAGAGTTTGCGGAAAAACGTATTCATTTAAGAAAATCATTCAATCTTTTAAACCCTACCTTGCAGGTCCTGGTACGATTCAGAGGGCGTCGGGGGCGTCGCGACGCCTATCACGTTTTTTAGAGTGATGTTTTTTTATCTCGTGTTACCTTTCGTGATAGAGTGTTGCGGTAAACTATATTCTATTAAGTAATAGCAATAAAATTTTTTTGAACCTACTTTGCAGGCCCTGGTACGCTTCAGAGGGCGTCGGGGGCCGTCGCGACCCCCCTAAAAAATGGTTTTTTATAAATAAAGTTATTTTGTTTATCCGTGGGGCCTTTTCATGATAGAGTATTGGGTAAACTTATTTCATTAGTAATGCAACAAGTTTTAGAACCTACCTTGCAGGTCTTGGCACGCTTCAGAGGGCTTCGGGGGCGTACGACGCCCTAAAACGTTGATAAAGATTTTGATTTTTATCTCGTGTACCTTTCGTGAAGAGTATGCGGTAATCTGTATTCCTTTTAAAGTAATAGTTTAAGTGTTTTTATCACCTTCCTGCTGTCTTAGTTTGCTGCAAGGACCTTAAAAATCACTCTTAAAAACTTTATAGGGCGACGCGCCCGCCCCGACGCCCTCTGAAGCGTACCAGGCCCTTTGCAAGGTAGATGCAAAAACTTGATGATATTACTTAATTGAATACAGTTTACCGCAATACTCATCACGAAAGGACACGTGATAAAAAACATCACTCTAAAAACGTCATGGGCGTCGCGACGCCCCCGACGCCCTCTGAATCGTCCAGGACCTGCAAGGTAGGTTAAAAAGCTTGAATGATTTACTTAAATGAATACAGTTTACCGCAATACTCTATCACGAAAACCCACACGTGGATAAAAAATTAAAGCATCTTTATCAACGTTAAGGGCGTCGCCCCCCGACGCCCCCGACGCCCTCTGAAGCTACCGGACCTGCAAGTAGGTTCTAAAAACTTGTTTGCTTTTACTTAATAGAATACAATTCACCGCAATACTGTATCACAAAAGGCACATGCGATAAAAAATAATCCCTCTTTAAAAAAGCGTTTATAGGGCGTCGTGACGCCCCCGACGCCCTCTGAAGCGTGCCAAGACCTGCAAGGTAGGTGCTAAAAACTTGTATGCTATTTTTAATAGAATACAATCACCGCAACACTCTAGCACGAAAGGTACACGAGATAAAAATTTTTCTCTTTTCAAAAAAACCTTTAAAGGGCTCGACGCCCCCGACGCCCTTGAGCGTGCCAGGCCCTCCCAGTTGGTGAAAAACCTTGTATTCTTTACTTAATAGAATACGTTTACCGCAATACTCTATCACGAAAGGCACATGAGTTTTAAAAAATAATTCCTCTTAAAAAACGTTATAGGCGTCGCGACGCTCCCACGCCTTTTCAAGCATATTAGGACTGCAAAATAATGCAAAAAAATTTGTTTTGCTCTTACTTAACAAAATATAGTTTACGCAACACTCTATCACGAAAGGCACAGAGATAAAAATCATCCCTCTTAAAAAACGTGTGAGGGCGTCGCGACGCCCCCGGACGCCCTCTGCAGCATAGCATGGCCTGCAAGGAAAGTGCAAAAAATTTTGTATCCTACTACCAAATAGAATACAACTTACCGCAAAACTCTTCCAGGGAAAGATGCACGGGATACCTGTTGCCCCCCTACTTCGTAAGTTAAAAAATCATTGTTTTGAATATTGCGTAAACTGAAATATAGAAGATCAAATGTACAGCTTCTGGATGGAGTTTAAATATTGCATTTTACTAAGTTTACTTTGCTCTGATTGGATGAGCGTAGCGAGCGAAGCGAAGATTCCATTTCACTACACTGGAGAAAAAAATCCGGAATGTTTTTTTTTTCCTTTCTTTCTTTTTTTTGTATTTTTGTGTGTCTGTGAACACGATTCCGGCTAAACCAATACTCCAATTGCGATGAAATTTTATGGAGGTCTGTGAAAATCTCTAAACGAAAAACTGCACGGAGGGAAAAAATCGATCGAAAAAATTATTTTCGACTTTTCTTCGACTTAAAACACCTACATGCTTTATTAGATTGTAATGATTTTTTCACAGAACCTTAATTTTATGAATTAATATATTCGTGTGAAATTTGAGCGCAATCGAAAAATTATTTCTTATGAAAATCGCAATTTTACGTTTTTTTTTAATTTTTAAAACATTCTTCGACTTATAACACCTACATGCTTTATCCGATTGTAATGATTTTTTCACAGAACCTTAATTTTATGAATTAATATATTCGTGTGAAATTTGAGCGCAATCAAAAAATCATTTTTCATGATAATCGCAATTTTACGATTTTTTTAAAAATTTTAACTTTTCTTCGACAAATAAAACCTACATGCTTTATCCGATTGTAATGATTTTTCACAAAACTTTAATTTATGAATTAATATATTCGTGTGAAATTTGAGCATAATCGAAAAATTATCTATTAAAAAAATCGCAATGTTACACTTTTTTCGTTTAAAAAAATTACGCTCATCCATCAACGCGGCGGGACTTAAGCGTTTTCCAAGTTATTTAGTAATGCCCCCTGACCTATTTTTTCACAGGTACGATTGGCCAGGGTATATTCATCTTGGGCATAGCGTTCAGTGGCTGCAACTGGCTTGCTGCCATCCTGTGCGTTATATTAGCGACCATGGTAAATGGCGCCGTCTCGACTGGGCCGCTCGCCATCTTTGTTGATCTCGGACCTAATTTTGCAAGTAAGCTGTTTCAGAACAAGATGAAGATAGTGAAAACCATATTGTATCGGCATAATATTCTTGAAACTTCATTGTTTGTAACAATTGCGTATTTTATTTGTGATAAAATTTATTTAATGCTCACATTAAAAAATAAATAGGTGCCCGTTAGGGCGCCGCAGCCAAGCCGCGGTGCGCTACACACTCTAGCACCTTATACAGCAAGCAGAGTTGGGGGTGATTCCTAGGTGTCGCCCAGCCTCATGAAACGTGATGTGAACTTAAAAACTATTAAAATCAGGGGGATTTAGGTACCTGACAACACATGCCAAATTTGGTTGGGGTACGAGCTTCCTTCTTGGTAAAAAAATGACTTTAAACGTGCTGTTAGCTATGGGCTACTACATGCTACTACTGATGGCTACTACTTACTTATTCGTCAGTTTCAATTGGCCAGCGATTCTGACCAACGGGTGGGGCTACAACGTTCATTGGATGAGCGTAGCGAGCGTAGCGAGCGAAGCGAAGATTCCATTTCACTACACTGGAGAAAAAAATCCGGAATGTTTTTTTTTTTTTTTGTATTTTTGTGTGTCTGTGAACACGATTCCGGCTAAACCAATACTCCAATTGCGATGAAATTTTATGGAGGTCTATGAAATCTCTGAACGAAGAACTGCACGAGGGGAAAAATCGATCGAAAAAATTATTTCTCATGAAAAGCGCAATTTTACGATATTTTTCGATTTTTAAAAAAAATTCTTCGACTTATAACACCTACATGCTGTATCCGATTGTAATGATTTTTTCACAGAACCTTGAATTTATGAATTAATATATTAGTGTAAAATTTGAGCGCAATCAAAAAATTGTTTCTTATGAAAATCGCAATTTTACGATTTTTTAATTTTTAAAACATTCTTCGACTTGTAACACCTGCATGCTTTGTCCCATTGTGATAATTTTTTCACAGAACCTTAATTTTATGAATTTATATATTCGTGTGAAATTTGAGCGCAATCGAAAAATCGTTTCTCATGATAATCGCAATTTTACGATTTTTTTCAATTTTTAACATTTCTTCGACGAATAAAACCTACATGCCTTATCCGATTGTAATGATTTTTTCACAGAACTTTAATTTTATGAATTAATATATTCGTGTGAAATTTGAGCGTAATCGAAAAATTACCTATTAAAAAAATCGCCATTTTTCGCTTTTTTGTTTAAAAAAATTACGCTCATCCATCAACGCGGCGGGACTTAAGCGTTTTCCTAGTATTTTACTTGGACATTAAAGTAATGGAGATGTAGTGCCTTTTGAAAGAAAAAGTTAAAAAAAGTTAACAGGAAGGCATCAAAATAAAGGTTTTAATATTAGCCTTTTACAGGTATATTATACTCAACAAGTAACATTAGTAACTTGACAATCACCTACAATGTAAACAAAAATTCAATTTTTGGGGCACAAGATATTTAACATCGTTATAACAATGATGAAACAATTTTTGAGTAGGTCAGGTTTAACCGTTTAAGATCATGATTTTTAGGACGAAAAAAAAATTAAACAAAGATTACGATATTTCAAAGGTTTATCAACCTTCTTCATCAGGTTTTTTTTTATTTTGAGAAATGTATAGTCCAAAAAATCAAAATCTTTAACATCGTATTGTCAATTTGTATTACCATAGCACTTAATACTACTTTATTAAAATTATTCTTATTCTATTTTAACAAAAATAATTTTGCATTGAACTTGAAAAAGTAATGAGATCCCACGCATACAAAAAACTTGTAAAAATACAGCCAAACCTTACACACTCAAAAAAAATGAGATCTAAAAAAGTTCCAGCTCTTCCCTTGCACATTTGCGCATTCTTAATTCATAAAAGCCCCATAACAACATCCTTGAAAAGCTTGGCAAAATAGAATTTGCATAAACTATTACGTATGATCCATCTATGTTACAAAATTATAATCACAATATTCTACACCTAGGTCAACTAGGATATTACTTTGTGTTTAATAAAATAGCTCTATAATAAGTAATTTTAAAGCACGAGTTTGTATTATATTCCTATAAAAATAAGTTAGTAATAATATTTTTCAAAAAAAAATGTAACACTAAGAATCCATTTTATAAGTAGCCTCAATAACGCCTACTATAGTGGTACCATTTATATATATTTTATACACTGTACACTATATAGTACTTTATTTATACACATATGTACATTAATTTTATATACTTTCATTGAATACTACAAAAATTCAACGTCATCTGCCATCTTAACCTGAATCACCACAAAATATTATGCGCCCACACACAAGCCTTGCTCATGTGGGCATTCACCTTCATATGTAAATCAATGATTGTTTTTTCTATGTTATGTATTTTTTTGTATCAATGAAGTTGAATAAAGCGTGCTAAATCTGAATCTGAAATTTTTTTAAATTAATTGACAAAATATAATCTGGATGAAACTATTACGTATAAATTTATAGTCGCAATTTTATTTTGCCAAGATTTTCAAGAATGTTGTTACGGGGCACTGTACGTTTATGAATTAAGAATGCAAAAAATGTGGAAGGGAAGATGAGCTTGGCACTTTTTTTTAGATCTCATGACTTTTGAGTGTGTAAGGTTTGGCTGTATTTTTACAAGTTTTTTGTATGCGTGCGTATGTTTTATACGGACAAGCAAACAAGCAAACAACAACGAATGATGAAATGTTTTACACACTTATATTATCACACAGATCCAGGTCCCAAGCTAAGGACATGGGTTCTTGAATGGGTTTCCTTTATTCATACTTCATATCCAAATATCATTCGGCACATTGTTAGCTTCTAATTGTTACGTAACTCATTAATTTTATGAAGTTTACCTAATAGATCAAGTATGGTGTAACGTAAAAAATATCGTGGTATGCACACGAGAATATTAATTTTAGCCGGGTTTTATCTATGGACAATCTTGGAGATTGTAGCTTTAAGTTATGAGTTTTTATAGAGTTTTTTACTATACTTTATTTCAACAAGTTTAACGGTTTGTTATTCATTTCGTTTGGTTAAAACGTCTTTACTAATGCAATAAGGCTATTCGAGGCGATGAGTGATGATAGATTAGGTGAAGGTCGATTACAAAAAAAAAAAACTTATTTCCCAAAAACCCACGTCCTCATAGAGCTGCTATATGCTTCGGACCAGCGCCCTAATCGTATATTTGCCACCGCGACGAACCATAGCTACAGATTGCTCATAAAATATGGAAGTGTATGTTTATTTTATTAATTATCCTGTGTATTTCAGGTATACGCTTGGGATCACCACATGGTTGGAGTTATCCCTGGATTCCTGTCCCAATAGTTTTGGAGCTTTGACATATCAAAACGTGAGTTTAGTAGCATTTTGTCTGAGATTTGATTTCACTTTCCCCCTATACTGGGGATTTAACCTGGTACTCCAACTTGCCGGGCCAACGTCTTTTGCCACTATATGCCATCAGGTTTGGGTTTAGCTTGATTACTTTTGAATTTTGGCTGCATTATGACCACTCTGAATAGAATTCGCAGTATTGCAACGGTTCTGCAGCTTAGAAATTAGTGTTAGTTGATTTTTTTTTGCAATTATAAACTTAGTTAAAGTGATTCAAAGGTTTGCATTTACACATTTAAATTAATAGGATCGAAGTAAGTATGTCAAATGTACAAATGTCTTATAACAATAAAAATCCCTAATCATCCTATCTTTATGTGAGTCTTTTTTACTCTTTGCATCACTAAAAAACGCACTCTTCATACTCCATTTATCCACCTTTATGTTGACTTTTTCAGCATTATCTCTTAATTCCACGATGTCGTCTGCATATTATATCATTGTTCTTTGTGCTACTTCTTTCTCTGCTACCTCTCTTGGGTGTACCTCCATAACATCTTGTCCCATTACAATGTACTATGATCCATGATGTAAGTATGTATCCTGGTAATGAATTAATTTTATTTATTGTAGATGCATATTTTTATGATTTTCTTTAGACAATTATGGCAAATATTGTTGTTTTATGACTTCCTCTTTTTGGGTTTAGTACAAGATTTAAAAAAATATAACCAGTTAGTATATAAGCTTTGTCTTTTCTGTAAAAGTGATGCAAGTGTAAATCATTATTGATAGTTAACTGAACGCATGACCAATTTGATTGTTGCAGCAAACGATCGGGCAATGGCAGCAAGTGTTCCTCATCACCGTTGTTATCTCGGTTATTCCTGGTCTTATATTCGCGTTCATTGGGACGGCCAAAGTACAGCCGTGGAATAACCCGGAGGAGGTGGGCGAGGAACTGTTGACCCTCCAGAAGAAACACAAACAGATGATAGTTCGAGGAGGAGAGGAACAAATCATGAGCGACGGAGGGACGCAGAAGAAGCTTCCACTCTTGGACAGGAAACTCGAGGACTGAGCGGTCTGAGAGAGAGAAGGAGAGAGGGAGAGAGAGAGAGAGAGAGAGAGAGAGAGAGAGAGAGAGAGAGAGAGAGAGAGAGAGAGAGAGAGAGAGAGGAGGTGGGAGAGGAACTGTTGACCCTTCAGAAGAAACACAAACAGATGATAGTTCGAGGAGGAGAGGAACAAATCATGAGCGACGAGCGACGCAAAAGAAGCTTCCACTCTTGGAAAGGAAACTCGAGGACTGAGCGGTCTGAGAGAGAGAAGGAGAGAGGGAGAGAGAGAAAGAGAGAGAGAGAGAGAGAGAGAGGAGGTGGGAGAGGAACTGTTGACCCTTCAGAAGAAACACAAACAGATGATAGTTCGCGGAGGAGAGGAACAAATCATGAGCGACGGAGCGACGCAGAAGAAGCTTCCACTCTTGACAGGAAACTCGAGGACTGAGCGGTCTGAGAGAGAGAAGGGGAGAGGAGAGAGAGATGGAGAGGGGAGAGAGAGAGAGAGAGAGAGAGAGAGGAGGTGGGCGAGGAACTGTTGACCCTCCAGAAGAAACACAAACAGATGATAGTTCGAGGAGGAGAGGAACAAATCATGAGCGACGGAGGGACGCAGAAGAAGCTTCCACTCTTGGACAGGAAACTCGAGGACTGAGGGGTCTGAGATAGAGAGAGAGGGAGAGATCGATGTTGTGGTTGACACTAGATCTCTAATCTAGATCAGTGGTGAGGAACTTCCAGAGGGGAGAGGGGGGGCGGAACTATGCACAATGTCTATTGGCGAATAAACTACTCTTCTCTGTCCAAGTTAATGCCATATGCTTGGATGTTTGACGGACTTAGGACGGACTGTGCCTTCCACACAGTCACACAGCCAATTAATAAATTGGCATTTAGGCAGGTAAACTCTTTTACTCTTAACCTCTTAACATGCTTTGAAATGCTTACTCTACACCCTCTGGTGGGTCCGTGTTTCCTTGTTCCTTGCAAGGTTGACTCCTTGACCTGCTGGGGGGGGGGGGGGGGGGAGGCCTAGCAGGTGATGAACTTTTCCCTCAACTTATCAATCACATCCAACCAAGAGCTTGTAACTTGTAGTGTCGTTTCCTTTCGTTTTCGGTCACATTAATTGGTAGGGCGCCCTTACTCGTTGCCACATGCCTTAGTTTAGCCCTACCGCAGGTTTGGTTACGTGTTGTGAGTTTTGTTTCGAGCATGTTATTAATCTGTATGTGAGTGAGTGAGTGAGTGAGTGAGTGAGTGAGTGAGTGAGTGAGTGAGTGAGGTGATTGAGTTAGTGAGCAAGTGAGTGTGCGAGTGAGTGAGTGAGTGAGTGAGGGAGGAAGGGAGGGAGGGAGGGAGGGAGGGTGGGTGGGTGGGTGGGTGGGAGGGAGGGTGGGAGGGAGGGAGGGAGAGTGATTGAGTGAGTTGGGTGAGTGAGTGAAAGAGGCTGCAGTTATCAGCAGGTGAAAAGTGTTGTCGCCCCCAGCCCTTCAGGTTGAGCTTTATGTTCTCTATTATTTCCCAACCAGTCAACTCTTCTCCAATCTAAATCGATCATTTGTTGCGTGTGGCTGTGAACATCACCTGTGTGTTAGCGGCGTACCCAGCAGGAATGAAGGAGGATTCTGCAAAATACAGAAACTTTTTACACACAATTTACATTTCGTGAATCTTATATAAAAATATGTCTTTTAATTGTTCATTGAATCACTTAGAGATTAAAACTCACTTTGCATCCACATTTGAAAAATGGAGTTTTCCTATCAAAATAAAATGTTTTATTAAGCAGTCATATAAGCCTATTCATAGTATAATTATGTTTGTTATTTATGGGAAGCACTGACTTGATTGACAAACGTGGTTTTGTTCTCGCAATGACATAGCTAGAAAACGAGACCTAAATAAATGTCCCATAATGTCTCCATTTCCATTTCGCCATACCTTATCTGAAGCCATCGGAAGCTATACTGTGCAATAAACAATAAACACAGAAAATACTTTTTATTGAGCTTTTATAAGTGTTTAGCTAAACTATTTAAAGTATATTTTTCGGAGAACGATCCCAGCACAGGTTATAACTTGAAGTGAACATTGAGGTTCATTAAAACACCTCTATGAAATTTACATGACGATGGATACATCTACCTGTGTTCTTTTGTCATAATGTGCAAGAAATTAGCAAAATAGCTAATAGAACGTTCATGTTTTCTGTCAACAGCGCGAATTGTGGAAAGTGTTTGAGCTTTGAGAAGTTCTTCGTGTAGGGTGCATTGTGAAGCACTAGCCGACTTTAGCGCAAATTACTTCTCCCCCCCCCCGCTCCCCCCCAACACTTGATCATAAATACAAAGATATTTTCAACCATGCAATGGTATTCTCCAGTTTTCAGTCATCGAGGATCATAAGGTTTGTGTTGGCTGCAGGACAGCTGTTGATTGTGTGTTCACAGTCTGGGATAGCATTGTATACATCCTTCGAACCATTAATTAAAATAAAAAAATAAAAAACATGTACTGGTAATCACTAATCAGGGATATTTTCACCAAAAGAAGGTAGCCTATGTTGTGAAAAAGTAGGATTTAATATGATAATATCTAAGTAGCAAAAGCTCTCAGTGCGTGTGCGTAATTGTGCGGCTGAGTGAGCCAAGAAATCTTGCGTACGGCGACACGAATGTTTTGTCCTGTGGTTCCAACATTTACTATCGTGCCATTTGCTATCGCCAGCGCCACCTGACGGTGCGCCTGCAGGGGAGAGATTAGGCAGCCCGCTGTACACAAAGCACGTGCTCGGATGGGCAGCCAGCTGGCTCCGGTAGTTCCTAAATACTCCGCCAGCGCCACTGCACGGTACGCCTGCAGGGGAGAGCTCAGGCAGCCCGCTGTACACAAAGCACGTGCTCGGGTAGTTCCACTGTATAGTTCGTCCGTTTACAGTTGACGAATTTGGAGTTCCTCAAAGGGACAAAATACCTGATTTGTTCACACCTCTTGACAAGATCATTTTTCTCTGGTTCACCGGGAAATAGTCTCGGAGATCCCCAGTGATTGACATATCTATTATAATGAATAGCAAACCCGTCGCCAAATCACTTAGTTTAATTTCCATTATTGCGCTTCATTGGTTTGCCAAAGAGGCGCACAATGAAACTTCAGCCGGGCAACATTGACGACGGTCAGCGAAGACTGAATTTTAAATTACAACCCTCGTAATTGGTTATAACTTATAACAAGTGGCTTACATGTTCCCGCTGTGTCGGCGAAAAAGCCGAAATTCGTCAAATGTAAACGGACGAACTCCGGTTACGAGCGCATGGGCAGCCAGCTGGCTCCGGTAGTTCCTAAATACTCCGCCAGCGCCACTGCACGGTACGCCTGCCGCCGAGCACACAGGCAGCCCGCTGTACACCTCTTCAGCCTTCAGCTCCAAGGTCACTCAGAAGGGACGGCCAAGATTCAGTCCTTGGACATTCCCTCCCAGCTTGTATCACACCCTCTGCCTATAGATAGACTCCAGGGCCCCCAATTCCTGTACATTTTAAGTTTTTTAACTCCTAACCTCAAGCCCTTTACCCAGTGGCGTAACTACGGGGGCGACCTATCTAAAAATAATAATCAGCGGGTTGGGGGGGGGGGGGGAGGGGCACAATTTTATTTGACATGAGAAATTAATTGGGATATTATATACCGTAGATTTTTCTTTATTTTTAATTTGCAATTATTTCATACATCTTTTATAAGGTTTCTGTAAAAAAAAAAAACGGCAATCAAAATACTCCAATCACGTTCTTACAACAGTAATTTTTTGGGGCTATGCGCCCCGGACCCGCATTAGCTACCTCCCTCCCCCCTACGGATCCCCCATTGTTCACACTCATGTACTTTACCCAGGAAAGTGCGTGTACCCATTAATTAGTTTGAGTTTTAGATGACACCAATAACTATAACTTGCACCTTCACCTAGTCGTGCTCATCACCATAGATCGTGTGAGGTTACAAAATTGTTCGCCCCCCCCCCCCACCCCTAAAAAACAAGGGTTAGTTACACGCTACTGTGATTGATGAATGATAAAGTCTAAAACACGGACTGGACTGTATGTTTATTTTTGTCCGTTTACTTCCGTTTGACAACAAAACAATGTATGTAATAAAGTAGTACGAATTAATATACAAATATGTTATTCCTCGGCAGCCTTATTCTTTAACTTGAACCCTTTGTATTTGTTAAAATTATTTATTTCTGTAATGTTATTCAATAATATTATAATTGAAATGTTGCTGTTTTATGTCTCTAATGTTTGTTCACTACACAACCCGCTCAAAGTTTAATGATGAATGTGCATACTTTCTTGGTATTTCTATTTTCTAATGCTGTAGCATGGTTGTAGGCTAGGCTGAGTGGCGCTCGTTCACGGGCAAAACACACGCCACGGTTTATTATTATTTATTTATGGTTATTAATCAACTGCTACACACGTTTTTAGATGTCATTACCTCGAAAATTTTCTGCTCTTTCTCGTAAACAATGTAGGTTTTTCGGACATCGTATAATTTTGTTATAAAACTGCAAAAACCTTTTTGTTTTTTAACAGTTGAACAGTTTTGTTTTTGAACTTTTCAAACAAAATTATACGCACGTACGTTGTACGTAAAAACTTCATTGTTTACGAGAAAGAGCAAAAAATTCTCGAGTTAATGACATTCTTAAACTTGTGTAACAATTGATAAAATGACCAGACAATTTATACCGTGGTGTGTGTTTTGGCCGTGATCGGACCATGGAGTTTTTTTTATTTTTTTATTTTTTTATTTAATTATCCTTGCAAATATGTGGTTACATGGTGGCAAGTACCTAAAATACTCATCATGTTTGACAGTGTACGACATTACTATCTAAACTCCATCGGACGACATCTCAGCATTATGAACTATGAAATACAATTGATACAGTACGTATTACCATTGTTACTCAATGGTATACTTGATATTTTGTTGTTGTTTCATAGTTATCTACAAACCAAACCCCCAAACCAAAGGGCTTATCTCATTTCTGTACGTCTTTTCCAAACGATAATATTGTGGCCTTCGCGAAACAAGAGATAGGAAACATTATGCAGACTTCACTAAAAAAATGACTTTTGCCGCTGGACTTTTTGAAAAGCCGGAACAAACGCAGGATTTTTTTAAAAGTGAAGCTTTCAGTTCCCTAATATTTATTTATTTATTTATTTATTTATTTATTTATGTATGTTTTTTAGATGTTGTAAAGTAAACTGTGCTTAGCTCACTAATTGAATATTGAGCCTCCTTCGAACTTCCAAGATAACGTCTGGAATCAGTCACTGGCATGGCCCCCCTTTTATTTGTGCTGTTTGTAAACGATTTACCTAGATGCATAACATTTTTAAAAGTTTAAATGTATGCAGATGATGTTAAATTATACAAAGACACTATCCCCTGTTGACAATAACCTGTTGCAAACTGACTTGGACGCTGTCACCAACTGTGGAAAAAGGAAGCGTGCATGTGCTGAACATCTCCAAGTATAATAAGAGACATTATGTAGTCTCCAAATTATCGAATCGGTCTTGATATACTGGACGAGGAGTACGTCCATAAGCGACCTTGCTGTTATACTCACAAGACTGTCATTCAATATGCATTTTGATAAGGTTGTTCCTAAAGCAATGCGTTTGCTGGGGTTTATTCGCAGAAACTGTGCGCGTGATTTTAAAATAAGTACAATCTTCGTATGCTGTTCACTTTTTTAGTTACTAGGAAAACGCCAAAATCATTGTTAGACGAGTGAGCGAGTCATGTGTTGAGTACTCGAGCACGAGGTATAAATGATAGAGTTTTGAGTTAAGTTGGTAGGCCTATAAGGGCGCGTCAACTGTAAGGTTCATAACGCGCCACTCTAGCCAATGATAGGCTAGGGAGGAAAGAACCGTGCTGGAAGAGGAGAAAAGTGAATGTTACCGGGTACATAACATAGCACTCGTTCACTCGTCTAACGACTTTTGCGTTTTCCCAGTGTGTAAACAGTGACTTTGGAGCCGTCCTAGCAACGATGCACGTAATAAATTCCAAGGTTGCTCAGAATTAGTTTGTTGATTTTGGCGCCACCTCTGTGTAGAATCGTGTCCAACTTGTTTGGTCGGTGTTTCCTATAAAATATCGGTCCTCAGTTAGCCATTTTTTTCATTGTTCGTTCGTCGATAGTGTCGGTCTGGTTTAAATTTAATGTGCATCAATTTATTAAGCTCTTATATGAATTTATTTTTATATTAATTATATTAATTGTCACATAAATGTTCAAAGTATTCACGGGACCTTGCCCAAAAGCATCAAACCACTGCCTCCTAGATGTTGAGCAACATCTAGGAGGCAGTGCATCAAACAGTCTTGATCCTAACAAATGCATATTATTGTTGCGTTTATTTTTATTGACAGGTTTCTTTAGTTTATTTCTCTATATGTTATCGCTGCAGTCGGATGTAAACTGGCTCTAGGATGATGACCTCAAGCTCTACCATCCATAGTCTCCCTCAAGAGGTCCTGCTCGAAGTGTTTTCCTATCTCAGCCCCACGTTTCTGTGCGAGACGGTATCCAAGGTATGTAGGCATTGGGAGGATCTGTGTAAAGACCCGTTGCTCTATAAGACGCTCGAGTTCAAAGGAGGCGAGGTCAGCACCGAGACGGTCATCAAACTCCTCAAGCGGGCGCCGTTGCTCAAGGAACTCAGACTTGTTGACCAGAAAGACTTAAACAAAATCTTAGAGCAGGTCTGGCAATATAATCACCAGATGCGTGTCTTCGAAATGGGTCGGTCTGGCTCGTACTGTGAACCTATCTGTATAAAATTGTCTATTATGAAGGAGATAACACAAAAGTGTAGCAATCTACACACTTTGAAAGTTAAAGGCTATTATGCGTGTGGCGAGGTATTTTACAAATCACTTGTTAGTCTCCCCCATCTGAGAACTGTGCATTTAATAAACGGCGGAAAGCACAGCTACCAGGCAGTGTCGTACCTTCTCAACAGCAGCCTTGATCTCGAGGACCTTCAGATATACGATGAATCATTGCTGATGAGTTCTAATCAAATGTGTACTTTATCCGTCAAGGAGATCGAGCGGTTCTCTAAGACGCTACGCTGCCTGACTCTACAACAAGGCGACTGGTCTCTAGATGCTTTCAACGCGCTGCGGAAGTGTGACCACCTGGAAGAGTTGTCAATCTTCCACCCGAAGATTGTGTCTAGTGAGGGTTTGCTCGTCATAGGATCGATGCCTAACCTGTACCGACTGCAATTCATACGCTGTAATGTGGATACGAATACCTGGATCCAGTTGTTTGCATCTGGCAACTGGACGAATCTCGTGTCGCTCGAGTTGATTGGATGCAAGGTCACAGGCCCGGTGGCAAAGGCAATCGGCTTGCACCTCAAGAACCTGAAGATTATTTCGATATCAGTTTGTTTTACAGATATTAACAGTAAGGTGTTAGAAACCATAATCAAGGACTGCCACCAACTTCAAGAGCTGCGTTTTTACGACCCGTATCATAAGAAGACTGGTACTAAGGCAATTCTTCTGATCCCAGAATATCTTCCTCGCCTTAAGAAATTGATAATCTTCCACCATGAAGATAGATATCATTGGGAGTCTGTATCTGCATTAGAACTACTAATGCCTAAACTAGAGATAGAACACATACACATACGTAGGAATTTTTTCTAGGCCTGCTCTTAGAAGTTTGATCATGAAACACAAGTTGACTCAGATGCCATAATGTTTCAGTAACTTGACGAGGGCCTAGCAAGTCATTGGAAGTTGTGTATAAATGTATATAAATACACTTGGTAATGTTTATATCAGTTAAATGACTTTGTTTAGAAATAAAGTTTTTAACACGTTTAAGATTATTTATGGAACATAATTTTGTACTTAATTTAATTTTGTCACATAATTTTGAGTTATTATAAATCTAAAATTAATGAACATCACAGTCCTAAATTCTCTTATTAGGCCTATTAGGCCTAAGTCAAATTCATCGTATTCTGTCGTACACAAATGTTTCAAATAGCAAATGTGATATGTGATTGGTGGAGGTGCCGGGTACTAGTATGTGATTTTTCTAATAAGAAGTTTGACAAATCTCCACGCTCAAGGCTTCGACAAATTTCGCTGGGAGATTTGAGTAAACCTTCAAATCTTTCCACATATAGGTACTTCGTTCAGGCTATGTTTGCCATGTAGTATTGTTTGCATTTAAAAAAAAATGTTCTATAAGTTTCCAGATATATAAAAAAAATCCTGACTGTTGTTTGAATCTGGGGTCTCCCACATTCTAGGTATAAAGACGCCATTGACAACTAAAGTAGGAAAACGTTGTTAGACGAGGGAGGAAACACCTATGCTGGATCCAGCCTTAGGTAGAAGGAAGAAAGGCAATGTTACAGAGTTCTCAACACATGGCTCGCTCAATCGTCTAACAACGACTTTGGCAATGGGCTATTTGCACAAATTCTGTAAATGTATTTTTTCGATAGCCACTAACACCCTATAGAACACCAAAAAAAATTGGATCTCTACAATTATTAGTTTGGCCGTAATATTGTTTTTAGTTTTCTTGGTCAAATTAGCGTTTTGAAACGCACCTGGTCGCGCGCCATTTTCGTGACGTCACCGGCCATGTAGGCTACCAGCGGACGCATTGGGATAACACGCGCAGGGGCCCTGCTTTTGCGGCAATCAGCAATGAATATCGAATTATAAGTATTGTGTTGTTCCTTTATGCACTAGCACTTGTGTAGCTTCGCTAAAAAAGCTGTACTTAAGTGTTCCCAAAGATTTGAGGCGTAAATTGACATGTAGCATAGTAATGATAATAGGGAATGTTGTGATTGCCAATACGAACTTTTAAATTGCAGGCCGAGCTATATGCCGGCCTATAGGTCAATAAACTCGGGGGTTTCGCACGAGGATTTTTTTTTTTACACATTATATTCGTTTTAATTAGAGGTGGCATTGTAATATGATAAATTACGAATTTATCTTACTGTATAAGTTACATAAATATATATTCTTGTATGCATTACCCTTCTTGGCGTCGAATAGCCATCCTACATAAAAGTGAAAATCCTGATCGCTAACCTCACGGTGGTAAATTAACATGGGTTGTGGTTGCCAAAACTATTATGATTATTATTAATGTCCGTGAGCCTTTAAAATCATTTTCTAATCTATAAAAGTGCAAAATTAACTTTTTATTGTAGGCCGAGCTATATGCCCGGCCTATTAGGCTTACAATCTCGGGGGTTATGCACGGGAAAACGTATTTTTTTGGTACGTAATATTCGTTATTAATTAGGTGTGGCATTGTATTATGATAAATTACTCATATGTCTTACTGTAGGCCTATAAATTACGTGCAAAATTAACTTTTAATTGTAGGCCGAGCTATATGCCCGGCATATTAGGCCTACAATCTCGGGGGTTATGCACGGGAAAAAGTATTTTTTTGATACGTTATATTCGTTATTAATTAGTGGTGGCATTGTATTATGATAAATTACTCATGTGTCTTACTGTATAAATTACATGAATATATTTTCTTGTATACATTGCCCTTCTAGGCGTCGAATAGCCAAACCTATACTTGAAAATCCTAGGCCTAGATAGCTGTTCTTACGGTGGTTTCGCGCACGGAGGTTTCGCGGGAAAGTTAATTTGGGTAGGTTTGTACGTTATCATCGAATGGCAGTGAAGTATGGTTAATTATTACTCCTTTACCTATTAGAATCTGAGATTTCTGGTTAATTAATATTATTAGCCTCTGCCTTCCTTGAATCTATTCTGTCAGGTAGGCCTGCGTATTGGATTTGCGCGTCAACCAAGCAAGTCCACTGCCTCTACGTGCCTCTTACATGGCGGGTGACGTCACGACCAATCAGAGCGCGTTATCGCGTGCCACGGCGGCATTTGAAAATTACGCATTTTCAAACACAGTTTTCTTATAGAATAGGTACATTTTTTTTAAACGTTCAAACCAATTTTTTTGTGTTCAGAATTAAAAGAACATCAGGAAACACCCATTAATAAGCATTTTTGAACTTCTTGCATATACCCCCAATATGTGTCATGAGGATGGCAGAAAAGAGCATAGCTGCAAACACACTTGGTTACTGCCAACCTTTTAACAATAAACTTATTCAAAAGTATCACAAAAAATATCAACAACATTCATCATCATTATCCATCGCCGTTTTCTACTTCTAGCATGGTCAGCTTGGGTGTAGCAACCAAATTTTTCCACTTCTTTCAATCCTTCCACAATCGTATCTCTTCCACATCTTCCCAGCTCTCTCCTCTTGCCTCCAAGTCTCCTGCTATGATGTCCTTCCATCTCTTTCTTAGTCTACCGTTTATTCCTTCTTCAATACTTCTTTCATACATTTTCTTAGGCATCCTATCCACATTCGTTTCATATGTCCCTACCATCTCAACCGTGTCCTTCCTATCCTGTCACTTAACTTCTCAACACCTAGCATTTCTCTAATGTATGTGTTACTTATTCTGTCTCTTCTCGTCTTGCCTACTGTGCACCTCAGGAATATCATCTCTGCCACCTGCATCTGACTCTCCTCTCGACCTACCATTATAACAATCAAAACTATCGTGGCTCGTTGGTCTTGTGGTTAGCGGCTCCGCTTCCAATGTAGATAGTACAGGGTTCAATTCCCGCTATAGGCCGAAGTTGTTTAACTTCTGATCTAAACTTAAGTCCATCAGTTCTTGGTCAGGAATTTGTAAACGGTGACTTCGGAGCCGTCCTAGCAACGAGGCACATAATAAATTCAAAGTCTTAATCGGCCAGGTTGTTTCTGGTAGGATACGCAGTAACAAGTAAAGGATACTCAGTTAAAGGTGTAAGGATACACAGTAAAAGGTGTAGGATACTCAGTATCAGGTGTAGGATACTCAGTATCAGGTGTAGGATACTCAGTTAAAAGTGTTTGGAACTCAGTTTCAGGTGAAAGGGGTAACAGATAAAGGGGTTTTGGGTAAAACAATTTAAAGGGGGGAGGGTACTCAGAAACATGGTTGGGGTACTCAACAGGTGTAGGATACCAGAAAAAAGGTGTAGGACACTCCCGATAGGTTTAAGGGTACACAGATAAAAGGGGTAGGATTTCTTTGTAGGTGTAGGATACCAGATTTTCAGGGGTTTGGATACTAAGTTCACGGTGTAGGATACACAGACAAGGTGTGAGATACCCAGTTTTTTAAATTTTAGGATACTCAGTAAAAAGGTGTTTGGTTTCTCCCGTAAGAGGTGTAGGATATTGTTACAGGGGGTAGGGTACTCAGTTTTAGGGGTAAAAATACTCAGTAATAAAGGGGTAGGATACTTAGTTTAAGGGGTAGGATATCAGAACCAGGTGTTGGATACTCAAAAAACAAAGGGTAGGATACTCAGTAACCCGGGTGTAGGATACTAAGTTTAAGGGAAAGGATACCCCAGGTTTAAGGGGGTTTGGAACTCATTAAAAGGTGTAGGATTTAAAAAATTAGTAAAAAGGTCTTTGGATACTCCCCCGTTTTCAGGTGTGGATTTTCCAGTAAAAAGGTGTAGGAAAACAGTAACAGGGGTAGGTTACCCTTTTTAAAAGGTGTAAAGGGGACTCAGAAACAGGTGAAGGATAATCAGTAGCAGGTGTAGGATACCAATAAAAAGGGGTGGGATACCAGTTTAATGGTTTTGAACAAGTTACAGGGGTAGGAACTCAGAAACAGGTGTAGGATACTCAGTATAAGGTGTAGGATATCATAAAAGGGGTAGGATTTCCAGTAGAAAGGGTAGGATAACCCTTTAAAAGGGTGGAACTAAGAACAGGTGTAGGGTTCTCAGAAAAAAGGGGTAGGAACAGTTTCAGGTGAGAATGGGCAATTTTAAAGGTTTAAGGATACCCCAGTTTTTTAAAGGGGGTAGGATACTCAGTACAGGTGTAAGGGTTAAAACCCGTATTAGGTGTAGGATACTCCTTAAAAAAGGTTTTTGGATACACAGATCAAGGTGTTGGGGGTACTTAGTTTTAAGGGGTAGGGGTACTCAGTAAAGGTTTTTAAGATTTCTCAGTAACAGGTTTTAGGACTCAGTAAAGGGGGGAGGATACTCAGTTTAAGGTATAGGAAAATCAGTATCAAAGGGGTAGGATATCAGTTTAAGGTTTTAGGAACGAGTTCAGGTGTAGGATAAACCCTTTAAAAGGGGTAGGAAATCCCCGGAAAGGTGTAGGATACCCCCGTAAAAGGTGTAAAATACAAATTACAGGGTAGGTACTCAGTTTAGGGGGGTCGGATACTCAGTTTAAGGGTAGGGGTTTTCCCGTGACAGGTGTTTGGATACGTAGTTAAAGGTGTGGGGTACCAGAACAGGGGGAGGATACTCAGTTTTTGGTGTTGGGGTAATCAGTTTTAAAAGGGGTAGGAACTCAAATAACAGGTGTTTGGATACTCAGTTTTGGTGAAGGATACTCAGTACAGGTGTAGGATATCAATTTTAAGGGGGTAGGATACTCAGTATACGGTGGAGGATACTTAGTTTAAGGTGTAGGATACTCAGTAACATGGGTAATGGTGTAGGATACTTAGGTAAAGGTGAAGGATACTTAGGTAAAGGTGTAGGATTAAATCAGGGGGAATTTGGGGATGGATAAACAGGAAAAAGGTAAGATAAATTTGGTTAAGGAGAAAAGGGAAAATCGGGGGATTTGGGGAGGATACCATATAAAGGTGTAGGATACTCAGGGAATGGTGTAGGATACTCAGATAAAGGTGTAGGATACTCAGTTTAAGGTGTAGGATACTCAGTAACAGTTGTAGGATAATCAGTTACAGGTGTAGGATACTCAGTAAAAAAGGTTTTAGGATACTCCGAAACCGGTTCCCGGGAAGGATATCAGTTTAAAGGGGTAGGATATCAGGATCAGGGGTTTTGGATACTCAGTAACGGTTGGGGATACTTTGTTAAGGGTGTAGTATACTCAGTTTTTTGATGTAGGATACTCAGTAAAAAGGTGTAGGATACCAGTTACAGGTGTAGGAATCAGTATAAAGGGTAGGATACTCAGTTTTAGGGGGAGGGTACACAGTACCAGGTGTAGGATACTCGTTACAGGGGTAATGGGGTAGGGGTTTTTGGTTTAAAAGGGGAAGGATACTTAGGTAAAGGTTTAAAAAAAATTCAGGGAATGGTGAAGGATACACAGGGGTTTTGGTGTTTGGGGTTACTAGGGAATTTGGGGTAAGGGTACTTAGGGTTTAAAGGGGAAGGAAAAAAAGGGGTATGGGTAGGAAATAGATAAAGGTGTAGGGGTTTTCAGGGAATGGTGTAGGATACACAGGTTTAAGGTGTAGGATACTCAGGGAATAGGTGTAGGATACTTAGGTAAAGGTGTGTTAATCAGGGGAAAGGTTTTAGGATACTTAGATAAAGGGGTAGGGTACTCAGGGGAAAAGGTAGGATATTTAAAAAAGGTTATGATACTAAGGAAAAGGGGGGTTTGGATACAAGGGGAAGGGGGGAGGAACTAAGGGAAGGTTTTAGGAATTTTTGATAAAGGTGCTCCGGGAAAAGGTGTTTTTAGGATACTTTGGTAAAAGGTGAAGGATAGCAGGGAAAAGGTTTTAGGATACTTAGAAAGAAGGTGTAGGATACCGGGGGGAAAGGTGGAGGATATTTAAAATAAAGGGATAGTATACCTTTGGGGAATTTTTGTAGGATACTCAGGGTAAGGTGAAAGGGTACTCAGGGAAATGGTTTAGGTTACTTTGATAAGGTGCTCAAAGGGGAAAGGTGTACGATTTTTAGGGAAAGGGAAGGATACATAGGGAAATTTGTAGGATAATCAGGGGGGTGAAGGAAAACTCAGGGGGAATGGGGAGGATATTTTGATTTAAAGGGAAGGAACTTAGGGAAAGGTTTTAGGATAATCATGGTAAGGTGTTAAAATACTCAGGGAAAAGGGGTAGGATACTTAGATAAAGGGGCTCGGGGAAAGGTGTTTGGATACTTAGTTAGGTGAAGGATACTCAGGGAATTGCGTAGGTACTTGGTAAAGGTGTAGGATACTCAGGGTTTTAAAGGGGAGGATACACAGTTTAAAAGGGGTAGGAACTCAGTACAGGTGTAGGATACTCAGATAAGGTGTAAGGGTACTCAGTAAAAAGGTTTTAGGATACCCAGACAAGGGGGGATACTTAGTTTTAAAGGGGTAGGGATTTTCAGTAAAAATGTAGGATACCCCCGTAAAAAAGGTGTAGGATATTTAGTTTTTAAGGGGTAAAGGGAAAACCCGTAACAGGTGAAAGGGTAAATCAGTTTTAGGGAGAATACTCAGTTCAAGGGGGAAAAGGGTTCTCAGTTTAAAAGGGGGAGGATACAAAGTTCAAAGGGGTTTGGATACTTAGATAAAGGTGTGGGGGTTTCTCAGTTTTAAAGGGGTAGGATATTTAGTATCAGGGGGAGGATAAATTGTTTTAGGGGGTAGGATACAAGGAAAGGGTAGGATACTCAGTTTTAAAAGGGTAGGTACTCCCGTATGGGTTAGGGTTCCCCGTATAAGGTGTAGGATACCCGTACAGGTGTAGGGTACTCAGTTTTCAGGGGTTTTGATACTTTAGTATTGGTGAAGGAACTCTGTATCAGGTGTAGGATAATCAATATAAGGTGAAGGGTACTCAGTTTTCAGTTGGGAGGATACTCAGTTCAGGGGGTAGGATTTCCAGTATCGGGGAAGGGTATTTTAGTTTAAGGGGGTAGGATATCAGATCAGGTTTTTAGGTACTCAGGGAAGGTGTAGATAATCAGGATCAGGGAAGGATACTTTAGTATCAGGGTGTAGGACATTTGCATCCCGGGTTTTTGAGGGAAAAAGTATCAGGTTTTAGGATACTCAGTATCAGGTGAAGGATACTCAGTATCAGGTGTAGGATACTCGTATCAGGTGAAAGGGGACTCAGTAAACCCGGGTAGGATACAAAAGTTTTCAGGGGTTTGGGTACTCAGTATCAGGTGAGGATACAAGTAACAGGTGAAGGATACTCAGAAGGGGTGTAGGATTTCTCCCGTTAAAAGGGGTAGGATCCCCTTAGTTCAGGGGGTAGGATACTTGTAAAAGTGTTTGGAAACTCAGTATAGGTGTAAAGGAAATCAGTACATGTAGGATTTCACAGTTACCGGGTTTGAAATTTTAGTATAAGGTGTGGATTTCTCAGTATAAGGTGTAGGGGTAACCCGTATTTAGGTGTTTGGATACTCAGTTTAAAGGTTTTAGGATACCCGAATCTGGTTTTAAAAAAATCGTATCAGATGTAGGATACTCAGTAAACAGGTGTAAAAGGGTACCAGTTACCGGTTTAGGAACCCCAGTTTTAAAAGGGGAGGATACCAGTTTTAAAAGGGGTAGGATACTTTAGTTAAAAGGTGTAGAATAAATTTTGTAACACGTGTAGGGGGGGGTACTCGTATCAGGTGTAGGATACCAGTAACAAGTTGGGAGGATAATGTGTTCGGGTGGGAGGATACTCAGTAAACAGGGGAAGGATACTCAGATAAAGGGGAAAAGGGTACCAGTATCCCTTTTTAGGGGGTTTCTTTGGGTTTAAGGGTAGGATACACAGATAAAAGGGGTAGGATACCCCAGTATCAGGTGAGGATACTTTAGTATAAGGGGGGGATACTCAGAATCTGGTTAAAAGGGTACTAGTATAAAATTTTAAAGGGTACTCAAATATCAGGTTTTTGGATACTCAGGTTTCAGGGGAATGGATACTCCCGTAACCCCGGTGAGGGTATGAAATTAAAGGTTTAAAATACCAGTTTAAAAATGTAGGATACTCAGTTTTAAAAGGGTAGGAACTCCTAACCCGGTTTTTAGGATATTTTTGTAAACCCCGTTTTGGTACTCAGCATAGGTGTAGGAATCAGTAACAATGTAGGATACTGGTATCAGGTGTAGGATACTCAGTAAAGGTGAAGGATAATCAGTTTTCAGTTGTAAAGGGTACTTTAAAATCCGGTTTTGGGTACTCAGTTTAAGGTGTGGGTACACAGTTAAAAGGTAGGATAATCAGTTTTAGGGGAAGGTACACAGTAAAGGTGAGGATACACATATAAAGGGGTAGGGGTACTTTAGTATCAGGGTAGGGGTTTCTCAAATATCAGATGTTGGGGGATACTCAAAAAAAAACAGGGGTAGGCATCAGAAACAGGGGGAAAAGGGAAAACAGATAAAAGGGGTTTGGGGTACTTATATCATGGTTTGGGATACCAGAACAGGTGTAGGAACTAGTTAAAGGTGTAGGATAAACCCGACAAAAGGTGGAATTTTCTCCCGTTTTAAGGGGTAGGATATCAGGTTTAAAAGGGTAGGTTTCTCAGTTTAAAAGGTTAGGATACTTTTTTACAGGTGTGGATACTCAGTTTAAAGGGGGAAAAAAAACTTTAGTAATAAAGGTGTTTGGATACTTAGTTTTTAAAGGTTTTAGGATACTCAGAAAACCCGGGTTGGGTACTCAGTTTAAGGGGGGGATACTCCAAATTTAAAAGGTTAGGATGCTAAGTTTAAGGTAAGGATACACAGTTTAAAAGGGGTAGGGGTATCAGAACAGGTGAGGATACTTTGTAAAAAGGGGTAGGATACTCAGTTGCAGGGTAGGGGTACTCAGAAAAGGGTAGGATAATCCGAAGGGGGTAGGTTACTTTTTTTAAAAAGGGGTTTTGGAGGGCTTTAAAAAAACAGGTGTAGGTATCAGTAGCAGGTGTAGGATACCCGTAAAAAGGTGTTGGGGTACTAAATTTTAAAGTTTTAGGTACACAAATTTCAAAGGGGTAGGATACTCAGAAAAAGGTGTAGGGTATCCGTTTTAAAAGGGGTTTTAGGTACTCAGTAAAAGGTGTAGGGTACTCAGTAGAAAAGGTTGTTTTGGGAAATCAGTAACAGGTGTGGGGGGTACAAGTAAAAAGGTGAAGGGGTTTTCAGTTGGGAGGTGTGGAATACCCCCCAGTTTTCAGGTTTAGAATAGCAATTTAAAGGTTTAAGGGGGTACACAGTTTAAAGGGGTAGGATTTCTCCCGTATCAGGTGTAGGATAATCAGTATTAGTGTAGGGGGTACTCAAATAACCCGGTGTTGGATACACAGATTTAAGGTGGGGATATAGTTTAAGTGGGAGGAACTCAGTTTAAAAGGGAAGATATCAGGAAAAAGGTGTTTGGATATCAAGTAAAAAGGGGGAGGATACTCAGTTTAAGGTATAGGAAACTCAGGATCAGGTGTAGGGGTACTCGTTTTAAAGGGGTAGGTACAGAGTTTAAAAGGTGTTTTGGATACTCAGTTTTTTAAGGGGTAGGAACTCATTTAAAAGGGGTAGGATACTCAGAAAAAAGGTGTAAGGATTTAAAAATTACAGTGTGGGAAACCCTTGAGGTTGTGGGATACCCCGTTTAAGGGGTAGGATACTCAGTGAAAAGGTGTGGGGTTTCGTAGGTTTAAAAATGTAGGATACTCAGTAAAAAGGTGTTTGGGGTACTCGTTAAGGTGGGGGATACTCAGTTTAAGGGAAAGGGTACTCCCCCCCCCGGGTTTTTGGTGAAGGATACTCAGGATCAGGTGAAGGATACTTTTTAAATTTTAAGGTTTTTAGGATAACAAATTTTGAGGTTTTAGGATACTCAGTTTATGGTGTAGGATACTCAGCTCAAGGTGAAGGAACTCAGTTTAAGGTTTGGGATACTCAGTATCAGGTGTAGGATACTCAGAACGGTGTAGGGATACTTGTTTTAAAGGGGAAGGATACTCAGTAACCCGAGTAGGAAAACTCAGAACAGGTTTTATGATTTTCTCAAATAACAGGTGTAGGATACTCAGTTTAAGGTGTAGAATTCTCAGGTTTTAAAGGGGTAGGATCTCAGTTTCAGGGGTAATGGGTAAAGGGTACTTTGGGGAAAAAGGGGAAGGATACTTGGGAAGGTTTTAGGATATCAGGGGAAAGGTGATGGGGTAAAACAGGGAAAAAGGGTAAAATACTTTAGGTTAAGGGGGAAAGGAAAAAATCGGGTATGGGTAGGATACATAGATAAAGGTGAGGAACCGGGGTTGGGGTAGGATTTCCAGATAAAGGGTAGGATACTCAGTTTTAAAGGGGTAGGATATAGGAAACAGGTTTTAAAGGGTAAACAGTTAAAAGGGTTTGGATACTCAGTAAAAAGGGTTAGGATACTCAGTAACCCGGTTTCCCGGGAGGGGGTACCAGTTTTAAGGGGTAGGATACCAGATCAGGTTTTTAGGTACTCCCGTATTTCGGTGAGGAACTTAGTTTTTAAAGGGTAGTATACCATTACAGATGTAGGAAACCCGGAACAGGGGTAGGAAACTCAGTTTCAGGTGTAGGATACTCAGTATAAAAGGGGTAGGATACTCAGGGGGTTTTTGGGGGAGGATACACAGACCAAAGGGTAGGGGTAAATCAGTTTCAGGGGTTAAAGGTTTTAGGGGGTTTTGGTTTAAAAATGAAGGGTACTTAGGTAAAGGTATAGGATACTCAGGGAATGGTGAAGGATACACAGGTTTAGGGTAGGGGTACTAGGGAATGGTGTAAGATACTTGGGTTAAGGTGAAGGAAATCGGGGTATGGTTTTAGGATACATAGATAAAGGTGTAGGATACTCAGGGAATGGTGTAGGATACACAGGTTTAGGTGTAGGATACTCAGGGGAAAAGGGAGGATTTCTTAGGGAAAGGGTAGTATACTCAGGGGGAAAGGTTTTAGGATACTTTGATAAAGGTGAGGATACCGGGGGAAAAGTGAGGTATTTTTGAAAAAAAGGGATAGGGGTACTTGGGAATGGTGAGGGTACTCGGGGTAAGGGGTTTGGGTACTAAAGGGGAAAGGGGTAGGATATTTTGATTTAAAAGGGGCTCAGGGGGAAAGGTTTTGGTTTCTTTTGGTATAGGTGAAGGATAGTCAGGGAATGGTGTAGGATACTTAGATGAAGGTTTTAGGATATCGGGGAAGGGGGTAAAGGGTATTTAGATAAAGGGATAGTATTTCCTTGGGGAAAGGGTAGGTACTAGGGGAAGGTGAAGGTACTCAGGGAAGGTTTTGGGTTTCTTAGAAAAAGGGGGCTCAGGGAAAGGTGTACGTTTTTAGGAAAGGGAAAAGGGTACATAGGGTAAATTTTTAGGAAAACTCAGGGAAGGTGAAGGATACCAGGGAAGGGGGTAGGTATTTAAAATTTTAAAGGTTTTAGGTACTTAGGGAATGGTGTAGGGAACTAAAGGTAAGGGTGTAGGATACTCAGGGGAAAGGGGTAGGATACTTGATTTAAAAGGGGTCAGGGGAAAGGTGTTTTGGGGTAATTTGGGGTTTAAAGGGGAAAGGGTAAACAGGGGAAATTTCCCTGGATAAATTAGGTAAAAGGGGTAGGATTTCTCAGGTTTAAAGGGGTAGGATACACAGGAAAGGTTTTAAAGGGTACTCAGTATCCCCGGTGTAGGAACTCAGTTTTAAGGTGTAGGATACTCAGTAACAGGTGTAGGGGTACACAGAAACAAGGGTGGGATATAGTTTTAAAGGGGGAGGTACTCAGTAAAAAAGGGGTTTGGATACTCAAATAACAGGGAGGAAAATTCAGTTTAAGGGTAGGGGTATCAGTAACAGGTGAAGGATACTAGTTTTGGGTAGAATCCCAGTTTAAGGTGAAGGATTTTCAGTTTAAAAGGGGTAGGAAAACACAGTTCAAGGTGTAGGATACCCTTTAAAAAAAGGTGGGGATACCAGTTTAAGGTGTAGGGGTAATCAATCAAGGGGGAGGATAATTAGTTTTAAGGGGTAGGAAAAAGAGTAACAGGGGGAGGATACTCAGTTTAAGGGTAGGATACTCAGATGGGTTTTTAGGGTATCAGTATAAGGTGTAGGGTACTCCCGTATCAGGGGAGGATACTCAGTATCAGGTGATGATATCAGTATTGGGGGGAAGGATAATCTGTATCAGGTGAGGAACTCAAAAATTTTGGTGGGAAAGGGTACTCCCGTAAACAGTTGTAGGAATCAGTTCAGGGGTAGGATACTCAGTATCGGGTGAAATAAATTTAGTATAAGGTGTAGGATTTCTCAGTTAAAGGGGTAGGTCCCCATTTTCAGGTGTATGATAATAGTATAGGGGAAAAGGAAATCCGACAGGGTAGGACATTTTGGGATCAGGTTTATGAGGGCACAGTATCCCGGTTTTAGGATACACGTAAACAGGGGAAGGATATCAGTATCAGGGGTAGGATTTCTCAGTACAGGTAAAAGGGTTTCTCAGTATTTTGGGGTTTGGATACCCCAGTATCAGGTATGGTATCAGTATCAGGTGTAGGATACTAAGTATCAGGTGAAGGATACTCAGAAGGGTGTAGGATACTCAGTATCAGGTGTAGGATACTAATATCAGGTGTAGTATTACACAGTTTCAGGTAAAGGATAATCAGTAAAAGGGGGTGGATACACGTTACAGGGTTTTAGGATCCTTAGTTTAGGTGGGGATACTTAGTATAAAGTGGTTTGGATAAAAAAGTATCAGGTGTAGGATAACAGTATCAGGTGAGGCTAAGTTTCAGGTTTTAGTATTCTCAGTATAAGGGGTAGGAACTCCCGTATAAGGGTTTAGGATACCCCAGATCAGGTGTAGGGTTAGGCTCAGTATAAAGGTTTTAGGGGTACTCAGAATCGGTTTTAAAATACTCAGTATCAAGTAGGATACTCAGGATCAAGTGTAGGATACTCAGTTACAGGTTTTGGATATCAGTTTTAAAAATGGTTTGGTACTCAGTTAAAGGTTTTTAGGATACTCAGGAAAAGGGGTTTTGGGTATTTTGAAAAAACCCGGGAGGAACCATTTTCAGGTTTTAGGAAATCAGTAAAAACGTTTAGGATAAATGTGTATCGGGTGTAGGATACCCAGTATTTAGGTGAAGGATACTCAGTATCAGGTGAAGGGGTACTCAGTATCAGTTGTAGGATAACCCGGTTTAAGGTGTAGGAACACAGATAAAATTTTAGGATACCCGTATAAGGGTTGTTTTGGATATCAGTATAAGGTGTAGGAACTCAGAAAAACTGGTAAAGGAACTCAGTATCAGAAAGTGGATACTCAGTATCAGGTGTAGGGGGAATCAGTTACAGGAAGGGGTTTCTCAGTAAAAGGTGTAGGATACTGAGTTAAAAAGGTTTTGGATACTCAGTTAAAGGTGGAGGAATCAGTTAAAAGGTTTTAGGATACTAGTTTAAAAGGGTTTTAGGAAAATTTTTTAACACGTGTAGGATACTAAAACCCTCAGGGTTTTAGGATACTCAGTAACACGTGTAGGATACTGTGTATCAGGGTTTGGAAACCCGTAAACAGGTGAAGGATACTAGTATTTAGTTGAAGGATACTCAGTATCCAGTTGTAGGATACTCAGTTCAAGGGGGTAGGATACACAGTTAAAAATGTAGGAACCAGTTTTAGGTGAAAGGGAAAACAGATAAAGGTGAGGATTTCACATATAAAAAGGGGTGGATACTCATTTTCAGGGTAGGGGTACTCAGTATCGATTAGGATACTCAGAAACAGGGGGTAGGACACTCAGGATCAGGTGAAGGGATACACAGATAAAAAGGGTAGGATACTTAGTACAGTGTAGGATACTCAGATCAGGGGGAGGATACTCAGTTAAAGGTTTTAGGAACACGACAATGGTGGGAGATACTCAGTTTAAGGTGTTAAAGGGTACTCCCGTAACGGGTAGGTTTCTCAAATAAGAGGTGTAGGATACTTAGTTACAGGTGTAGGATTCTCAGTTTTAGGTGTTAAATATTAGTAATAAGTGTAGGATACTTAGTTTAAGGTGTAGGATACTCAGAAACAGGGGGTTGGATACTCAAAATTTAAGGTTTTAGGATACTCAGAAAAGGTTTAGGATGCTAAAGGGTTTAAGGTTTAAAAGGGTAAAAGTTTAAAGGGGTAGGATATCAGTAACAGGTGGAGGATACTTAGAACAGGGGTTTTGGATACTCAGGGTTGCAGGTGTTTGGAACCAAATAAAAAGGTGTAGGATAATAAATAACGGGGGTTTTTAGGTTACTTTTTTTCCCGGTTTTTAGGAGACTCAGAAACAGGTTTTTAGGAGACCAGTAGCAGGTGTGGATAACTCAGTAAAAAGGTGTGGGGTACTCCCTTTAAGTGTAGGATACACAGTTAAAAGGGGTAGGAAATCAGAAACAGGTTTTTAGGATACCAATAAAGGTGTGGGATACTCAGTAACAGGTGTAGGATACTCAGTAGAAGGGTTTGGGTACTCAGTAACAGGTGTGGGGATACTAAGAAAAAGGGGTTTGGGGTTTTCAGTAGCAGGTGTAGGATACCAGTTTCAGGTGAGAATAAATCAATTTAAAAGGGGAAGGATACACAGTTTAAAGGGGTAAGGGTACCCCAGATAGGTGTAGGATACTCGATTAGGTGTAGGATTTCCCCAGTAAAAGGTGGGTTTGGGTACACAGGGTCAAGGTGGGGGATACTTAGTTTTGGGTTGGGAGGATACTCAGTAAAAGGTGTTTAAAATACTCAGTAAAAAGGGGTAGGGTACCAGTAAAAAAGGTGGAGGATACTCAGTTTAAAGGGTAGGAAAAATCAGTATCAGGGGTGGATACTCAGTTTAAGGGGTTTTGGATACAGAGTTACAGGGTAGGATACTCAGTTTTAAAGGGGTTTTGGATACCAGTAACAAGGGGTTGGATTTCTCAGTAAAAAGGGTAAGATACAAATTAAAAGGGTAGGAACTCAGTTGAGGGTGTGGGATACTCAGTTTAAGGTGTAGGATACTCAGTGACAGGTGTAGGATACTCAGTTTAGGGGGAAGGATACTCAGTATTTAGGTTTTAGGATACTCAATTGAAGGGGGAGGATACACAGAGAGGTGTTTGGGGTACCGTTTTTTGGGTAGGTACTCAGTCAAGGTGAAGGATACTATTTAAAGGGTTTTTGATATCAGTTAGGTTTTAGGATAAATCAGTATACGGTGTGGATATTTGGGTTTTAAAGGGAAGGGTACTTCCCCGTTTAAAAAATGTAGGATTTCTCATTTAAAAGGTGTAGGATACTCAGTATCAGGTGTAGGATACTCAGTATAAGGTTTTAGAATTTCAGTTTAAGGGGTGGATACTCAGTTACAGGGGTAATGGTGTAGGGGTAATTAGGTAAAAGGTTTAAAAGGGTACTTTGGGAAAGGTGTAGGGATACTCAGGGAATGGTGATGGATAATCAGGAAATGGTGTAAGATACTTAGGTTTAAAGGGAAGGGGAAAATCCCCCGGGGATGGTGTAAAATACAAGATAAAGGGTAGGGGTACTAGGGGGAAAGGTGTAGGATATCAGATAAAAAATGTAGGATTTCCCAGTTTTAAGGGGTAAAGGGTATCAGTAAAAAAGTTGTAGGATAATCAGTTACAGGTTTAGGAATCATAAAAGGTGTAGGATACCCAAATAACAGGTCGGGGTGGTAATCAGTTTAAAGGGTTAAAGGTACTCAGGAAACAGGTGTAGGATACTCGTTACGGTGTGGGTACTTAGTTTTAAAGGGTAGGATACCAGGTTTCAGAGTAGGAATCAGTAACAGGTGTAGGATATTCAGTTACAGGTGTAGGTACTCAGTATAAGGGGTAGGATACTCAGTTCCGGGGGAAAGGGTTTCAAAGTACCAGGTGTAGGATACTCCGACAGGGGTAAGGGTAGGGGGTTTTGGTAAAGATGAAGGGGTACTTAGGTTTAAAGGGAAGGATACTTTAGGGGGAAAGGTGAAGGTACACAGGGTTTTGGTGTAGGTACTAAGGGGAAAGGTGTAAAAATATTAGGGGGAAAGGGGAAAGGAAAAATCGGGGTTTGGGGTGGATACATAGATAAAGGTTTAGGATAATCAGGGAATGGTGTAGGATACACAGATAAAGGTGTAGGATACTCAGGGTATAGTGTAGGATATTTAGATAAAGGTATAGGATACTTAAGGGGAAGGGTTTTAGGTACTCAGGGTTTAAAGGGGAAAATAATAAGGGAATGGTGTAGGGATATTTTGATAAAGGTTTTCCCCGGGAAGGGTAGGATTTCTTTGGTAAGGTGAAGGATAGTCAGGGGGAAGGTGAGGAAATTTGATGGGAAAGGGGTAGGATCATCGGGGGGAAAGGGGAGGATATTTAGATTAAAATATGATATACCTTGGGAAAGGTGTAGGATACTCCGGGTAGGGAAGGATACTCAAGGAAAGGTTTAGGTACTTTGTAAAGGTGCTCAGGGGGAAGGTTTTTACGACTTAGGTAAAAAGGGGAAGGGGTACATAGGTAAAGGTTAGGATACTCCGGGAAAGGTGAAGGATACTCAGGAAGGGTAGGAAAATTTTTGATTAAGGTATAGGATACTTTGGGGAAAGGGTAGGAATCATGGAAGGTGTTTTTGGGTACTCAGGGAATGGGTAGGATAATTAGGGTAAAGGTGCCCGGGAATGGGTAGGGGTACTTAGGTTAAGGGAAGGGTACCCGGGGAAATTGCGAGGATACTTAGGTAAAGGTGTTTGGATATAGGGAATGGTGGGAAAATTTTGATAAAGGTGTAGGGTATAAGGGATTTGGGGTTTGGATATTTAGATAAAGGGATAGGATACTCAGGGAATGGTGTATGATACCCCCTACCAAAAAAGTGCCCCGTGGGCCTTGCGGAAAACCTGTGAAAAACTAAAAAAGGTTTTAGTAGTTGGTTTTTCAAAGTTTTTGTTGGAAAAATAACAAAAAGAATGGGGTTTGGGAAGGGGGGGGGAGAACCGTCGCGACGCTGGGCCTGCCGGGACGGTTGGGAAGGAAAGGGGGGGCCGGGACGGGGGGGGGGTGCAACAATTTTCGAAAATTTTTCGGATGTGGTAAGAGAGTATTTAAAAAGA